>JAGFMK010000108.1:0-82215 GCA_021030975.1 Lichenothelia convexa | reverse complement strand
AATTGATAAATATAAAGCAAGATAGGTTATAAAAGGCTTTCTATAAAAATATAGTATTAACTATACTAAAACGTTTCCAAATACTGTTAAACCAATGGCTTATAGACTATTGTTTAGTCTAGTAGCATATCTTAGACTTGAAATTCAGCAATGAGATATTAAGTTAGCCTTTATAAATGTACCTCTAGATGAAGAAATTTATATCTATCAACCTATAGGGTTTGAAGATAAAAATTATCCTACTAGAGTATACTTACTCTAAAAGGCACTCTATAGTTTAAAACAATCTATAAGATAATAGTATAAGTTTTTAAGCCAACTACTGCAAGAGATTGGTTTTAAACCCATTATGTCAGACCAATCAATTTTTGTTAATACTTAAAGTCAACTTATTGTGACAAGTTATATTAATGATCTTTTAATTTTTGGTAAAGATATTAAAAGGATTAAGGACTTTAAAAGCGAACTATCACAAAAGGTGGAAATTTTAGATCTAGGGGATATTTCATATTACCTTAGGATTGAAATTAAAAGGGACTTAAAATAAAAGACTCTAACAATAAGTCAAAAGAAATTCACACAGGAAATTCTAAGGAAATTTAGTAAAGAACACCTCAAACCTAAAAAGGTTCCCTCACTTATCAATCTAAGACTTAATAAGTATGATTAGCAGACTACAGAAAAAGATATCTTACTATATCAATAATAAGTTGGATCTTTAATGTACTTTGTTAGAATTGTAAGCTCTTACACAATTGTATACTTATTAATTCTATTGAATTATAAGTTGTTCTACAGTTTATGATAAGCTTATGTGATAAGCTTATGCAAAACATGTCAAAAAGTCAAGATAAGCTTAACTCTGTCATAAGCTTATGCAACAAGCTTGTGCATTCAATTGCCTAGCTATTCAGGGAAAAATCACGTGACAGATCTGATTCATACAATCAATGCATTACAAGATTCTGCACAAAATAATGTCTCATTTGTCAAGATTGGCCAAGAATTGATGCCAATATTCCTAGTTTTCCAAGAATAAGCTTATGACTTAAGCTTACTTTCCACAAAACAAGAGATCAACTATTTCATTTGTTGTTTCTATTTATGTGAATCACATGTGATATTGGTTATAATTAATATCACATATTGGTGGCGCTTAATATCACATATTAGTGGCGCTAATATCATATTAGTGGCGTTTAATATCTATTAGTGGCGCTTAATTATAGCTATATTGGGTATATTATATAATATCACATTTATTGATTGTATAATTATATTCTACCCCTTTCTATATCATTACAAATTAAGATTTAATGCTTAGAATAAGTATATATACTCTTAGGTAGTTCTAGGAAATTTTATAGTTTAGTTTAATCTATTAACTTAGACACTTACAGTCACTTTCTAAGTGTCTTACTATTCTCACAATTTATTTATAGAATCCCTTCCTCTATATATTAGGTAATACCTTATCTAAGTAAAAAACCTATTAATTATGATGTACAATCTCTTATACTTTTATATATATTAGTCTTTTATTTAACTACTTAAAGATTATTTCTAGGACTTAAGCTTATCCTAAGCCTATAAGCTTTTTAAGCTTATTTAAGCTTATTACTTATCTAGTATATCCATTCCAATATATAAGCTTATTTTTAGAAAATTAAGAATATTAGCATTAATTCTTAGCTAATCTTAACAAATAAGACCCTATTTTATATAGAATCTTATAATGTATTAATTGTATAAATTAGATCTATCACGTAATTTTTTCCCTAAATAGCTACGTAACTGAATGTATAAGCTTATTACATAAGCTTATAACAGAGTTAAGCTTATCTTGCCTTTTTAATATATTTTATATAAGCTTATTATAAGCTTATTATAAACTATAGAACAACTTATAATTCAATAGAATTAATAAGTATATAATTATATAAGAGCTTATAATTCTAATATTAGTTAAAGATTGGTGCTATAGCTTACTTACTTAATAAGCTTTATAAGCTCTACTTAGAAAGTAAGTTATTAAAAGTAGTAGTTATAAAGCTATTATAATTATAAATAGGTATATCTATATAATAGTAGGTAGATTAAAGTATTATAGTAAACCAACTTACTATACTAAAAGGATAAGAGTAATGCTTAGAATTTTTAAATAAAAATATAATAAGGAAGTTATAATAGATTAGACCTTCTCTACTTTTTATATATATTAATTACTAATTCTATAACTTTAGATATAGATTATTTATATATAGTTAACTCTTAATATAGTAATATAATTCCTCTAAGGAGAAGTTATTATAATAATAAGAAGTTATTAGTATATTAAATAGGGTTATAGTATTCTACTAATATAAAAGATATAAGTCTACTTAGTTTTTTTATATTTAGGTAGTTTATAACCTTTAAAGAGTATACTAGAGCCTTAGTATATAAAAGCTAATACTTAGTAATTAGTTAGTATAATTACTTATATAAGGATAAATTAACTTTCTTAATAATATTAGCCCTCTATTAATAATATATTAGAATAATAAGAGATAGGTATAGTTTATATAAGGATTGAATTAGTATAGTAAGAGATTATAATTATAACGAGGATATAGCTACAACGTGGATAGCTATACCGAGAGTCGACTGTACTAGTTTACCTAGTATATTACTACCGCTATTTCGCGTAGGTTGGAGAGAGAGGAGTTGGGGCGGGAGTGCACTAGAAGTGTCCACCTGAAGTGCTATCGACGAAGTTGACAGGTATCTTAAGCTAAGGCTTGTATTGTGCTACTGTTGCTGATCGTAGATAGGATTATAATATCTACGTAGCATTTTGCCTTGATTCTGTTCCTGTACTCCACCGCCGTTGCGTTCGAGCTGCCGCTGGCGAACGGGACCACGGTCGTGCCGGTGATTATCACGGTTGGGGAGGCGGACACCGAGGTGCCCGGTTGTGGTCTTGTTGTGGAGGTATTTGGGTTGGTGGTGTCGCTGATGGTGGTGCCGTTAACGGAAGTCCCGCTGACGGGCGTGTAGAGTATTGCGGAGGAGATTGATGGTTGTCAGGGTAGTGTTCTGCGATAAGGGTCAGCTATTCAAGTTCAGAGTTCCGTAGAGGTTAGGAGAGGGCTCATACTCTGCCGGTCAATGTAGCGGCCAACGGGACAGTGCTTGCTGCGCTTCACGTTACGGCGACGGCGGCGCTGCTCGTGGTGCTGTTCGTTGATGCTACTCCGGCCGTACCGTTCGCTGTTGCCGCGCCGATGGGTGTACCAAGCTTAAACCCACCTACACATCCTCTTTGAAATAACCCGTCTGGATCGTACTGTCGACTCACCCCCTGCAAGAACCGCCAGTTCTCATCGCCATAACCTTCAAATGGCCTCTGCCACTCCATGCAATAATTCAAATACCGATATGGATGGCCTGTTCCACAAGCCGCTGCAGCAGCTTGGATTTGTGCGACGGCGCGCCGCGTGGTGGTCTTGACAAAATCGTCATCCTGGCTTTTGTCCCAGTTGACTGTGAAGCTCACGATAACAAGAGGCTCATTGAAGCCGTCATGCAGACCTAGCGGATTAGGGTCGCCTTTGCGTACCCAGTCCGGTAGAAGCGGTTGAAGAACGAGGGTGAAGACTAAACCCTTGACGTTGACGCGGCGGAGCGAGGAGATGGCATCGAGATAGGCGGCGTGCGTGGCAGTAAGGGTGGCAAGATCATCCCTGACTGTCGTCGTGCCGAAGACCTGTCGTCTGCCTGGAGGGTTGAGGGCGTTCATTTCATCGGTTGCGCTCGTCAGGGTGCGATTCTTACAAGTGCTCCAGAAGCGCCAGAGCGACGCGAACGAGGAGCTCCTCCAGCAGGCAGGCCATTTGTTTTCGTTCTGGACGGGTTTTGTATGGACAAGATTCACCGAAATGGCCTGGATACCTAGTTGTCGGATGTAGGAGAAGCAGGCAATGGGTCCAGCGGCGTTAACATCGTACGTGGTACTGGAATCGCTCGAAGCTGCTCTGCTGACCATTTCGTGGAAAGCCGCAAGGACCTTCTTGGCTTGTGAAGAGGGCAGATACAAGAAGCCGCTCCAGATGTTGGTGGCAGGGAAAGTGCGAGCTGTGAAGCGCGTGACGATGCCGAAGTTGTTGGAGCCGCCTTTGAGGGCACGCCAGAGGTCGGGATAAGCTGACGCGGAGGCCGTGGTGATTGAGCTATTGGCAAGGACGACTTCGTAATTGATGATGTTGGAGCAGACCAGGCCAAAGCGAGGAGAGAAGAAAGAGAGTCCACCTCCCAAGGTCAAACCGCCTACCCCCACAGCAGAGTTCCTCCCTCCAACGACAGCAAGGCCTTTCTCGTCCAAGACTTTCGAAACATCCATCCACTTGGCGCCTGCTCCAATGATCACGCTCGATCCATCCTCCGAGGGTATGACTTCACTAAGGAGGCTAAGATCGATCATAACACCTCCATTGATGCTCGCAGCACCAGGAACCGGAGAGTGACCACCACTGCGAACGGCGAACAGCCCCTTGGCTTTGCCCTCGCCAATTTGCTTTCCTCGTGCATCGTATTCTCTCTTGAGGATAGTGACGGCCTTGCTGAGCTGCTGAGCATCACGGGGCCGGACGACACATGCTGGGATTACTTCGCACTCTTGCTGAGCCCAGTAGGAGCTCATCGCTTGCGTGAAGGCGGAGACATCATGCGGCAAGATCACGCTGTCCGGCAGAGCCGACATGAGGCTTTTGCTGAGCATAATAGATTCTGGTCCTGGTGAGCTGCTCCGGGGGTCGATGTGGTTGGCATTATGCTTGTGTTTTTTAGCAGCCTGTAGGGTCTGAGAGTTGTGCATACGGCCAATGATGTACATAGAGATGGTAACGAGCAGTGACGCTAAAACAGATGCCGCAACTAGTTGTGAGGCCATAATGTATGTTGACTCTCTATTTAGATTGTGGCATGATCCGCGAGGAGGCAGATCGCTCAGAGGCACGCTTCTCCCTCAAGTGAGTTAGCGGGAATCTCGTTTCAGAGTAATGGAACGCAAATAATAGTAAAGCGGCTAGGAACACACCTGCCATAGCACGAGCCGGGGGGAAATGTCTAAACAAGTTCAGAGTGCCAGGTCCCACCGAAAAGGTCGTTTCTGAGGCCATAAGGGTCCGGCGATTGGCCAGCAGTGACTGCATCGTCGCAAAGGTGAAAATAGGACTGAATGAGTATGCCTGCTTTGGTACTCCAGCGAACCGAAGACCTGCACCTTGGAAGCTATATAGAGGGTTACTCATAGGGGAGGCGGGTGAGGCATCCCCGAAAGGCGCAAGGCAGTCGTGGTCATCTTGTTGTATAGCTTGGCATGGGCGAGTCCTATTATATCTATGTAGCGCAGTACCTCTCGTCTGACACCTTAACACGAAAGCTTCTGACCTCGAGGAGCGCTCACCAGACGTAAGGCGTATACGAACATATACCAAATCAGATGCCCTCCTCTATTTCGCACTAGAACCGTTTGGAACGACACATACGCGCCATGTAGGTATGGAACACAGTAAGCTGCCTCCACTCCTAGCCACCACAACACTATTGTTATTCCTCGGTGGGTAAACCGTGCTGAGTGCGGCTCTATCTCCGACGATGGCTTCCCTAAGCGTGCGCCATGGCGAACCAGGTGGTGCCACAGGATGCGACTACTGTCAAGGGCCAGCCGTCTCTGTGCACTAGTCAAAGCCAGTTAAAGCCTGCTCACAGCAAGTCATCGCTTCCTTCTGCGACGCTCCAGCCGGGACCCTGCCCATGCAAGCAACTCAGAAAGAAACACACTGTATCGCTCGTTTCTCGTGACTGCTGCTACGACTCTGCTCTGCTTAAGCATTTCGCAGAAAGCTACTTGCGCAAGCGTAACAACATTAGTATTCTGTCATGCATCGTCCGTTAATCTACTCTGCTTTTCTGGTCTCGTCGGGCTTCCTCGGTTCTGTTACTGCATATCATGTACCGCGCAGTTCTGATGTCGCAGCGAACTGGAGCTGTGATGAAGTGATTTTCCGTGATGTGTGTGTTATAGGAGGTGGATCTAGTGGCACCTACGCGGCAATCCGCCTCCGTGACATGAACCAAAGCGTGGTCGTGGTTGAGAAAGAGGATCGGTTGGGTGGGCACACGCAGACCTACTTGGACCCGGACACGAATGCTACAGTTGACTACGGCGTGGTAGTCTGGCATAACCTCGACATTGTAAAGAATTACTTTGCGCGCTTGAACATACCATTGGAGACCTTGACCTTTGCATCATCGAACACAAATCAAAGTTACGTTGATTTCGAAACGGGAGGGGTGGTCGTCGGGTACTCGCCGCCTAATCCATCAGATGCACTCGCGGCATATGCCGCGCAGCTTGCCAAGTATCCGTACCTGGACATGGGCTTCGACTTACCCAATCCAATCCCCGAGGATCTCTTGCTCCCTTTTGGCCAGTTCGTCCAGAAGTACAACCTGGGCGATGCTGTTCAGACTATTTGGGCCTTCAACCAAGGTATCGGTGATCTCCTGGAGACTCTGACGCTGTATGTGATAAAACTTTTCGGTCTCGACATCATTCGAGATATCACAACCGGATTTCTCACGACCGCGGCCCACGACAACAGCTTGCTATACGAAGCAGCCCGCGCTTCCCTCGGCTCAGACGCTCTTCTCAATAGCGAAGTCCAGCTCATGCGTCGTAGCGATTCACCAAGTAGCCCCGTCAGCGTTCTCGTCCGAAACACCGCAACCGGCCACCGCACCATTATTCGTGCCAAAAAGCTGCTTATATCTATCCCACCAACACTCTCTAACCTCCAGGGAGTGGACCTCACATCGACCGAGCGTAACTTGTTCGGCCAGTGGGACTACACAGCGTATTGGACTACCATCTTGCGGGACCCGTCCATCCCCGCGAACGTGGTCGTCACCAATATCGGCACCGAAAATGCGACATACTTCCTTCCAAGGCTGCCGGGCATTTACACTCTGACCCCTACCGGTGTACCGGGTTTATCGCACATATACTACGACGACCCAACCGCCACCATGTCCGAGGACCAGGTGGAGGCCGATATCATGGCTGCGATTGCCCGCCTGCGCTCAAGCAGTGTGCTCCCTAAACAGAGCACTGCTGCGCCGCCGGAGTTCGTGGTAATTAGTGATCACGCGCCGTTTGAGATGAGAGTGTCGGCAGATGCCATCAGGAGCGGGTTCTACGATCAGTTATATGGATTGCAGGGAACGAGCAGGACGTGGTGGACGGGCGCGGCATGGCAAACGCAGGATAGCAGTTTGCTATGGCAATTTACCGAAGGCGTCATTGAGAGCTTGGTGGCTGCTTCATAAAAAGGGAAAGAGCATCCATCAGCTGCGTAAGCCATAACGGTGTCTATGTTGACGACAACCTCTGAAGCAGTATCGAATATGCCAAATTTTGCGACGACGGCGTGAGTACTCCTCAATATTTTTCCAGCAGCGGTGCTATGACTTGGCCGTACAGCATCACGACGACGATGTACTTAATTTTACCGAATTTAACATGACGGAGCTTAGTGCGCGGCGGTTCATGCGTAGCTTTCCGATGCTTATATCATAGGGGCCAACGTAAGACCTGCATCTTCAACATCTCCATGCTCGTTTGAAGTAGTCATGATGAAGTGTCTTGCGGCAAGCGCGTAGCAGCCGCTGTGAACAACCTTAGGATACCTTGGTAGAACACCCTAGATACAACATGTCCCTCGGCACTATGTTACCTTACTACCTACCTACGTCTAGGTAGGTATTATTAAGTAGGTAGGTACCTATGTAGGTAGTGAGGTGCAGCCAGCCTTACAAGCACTGGGATTGCGGCCCTCTCGATGCCTACCCCGCCACTGCCGGCGCTCCTCCGAACTCACCTAGCTTAGAGATCCATCACCGACCCATCTCAATCGCCGTCTTACACTGACACAAGATCATCGGGAATGCTGTCTTACCACGGTCGTTGGCAAACATGGCCTCGAAGAGGTCTCTTGGGCCCGGAAGAGTTCTGGGAAGCAGCAAGCCGAGTTCGCCTGCAGCGCTCCCACAGCAAAAGCACAATGCCAGCTTCCTATCACCCTCCGCCAGCTCGTTATCCCTCAGTACCCAGGTGTCCGACTCGCAAACTTCCACGGAGGCTCAAGATATTTCATCCAGGGTGTCCATAGGGCGCTTTGATAATGGAGCCGCCGCGACTGCGAGCACACGGATGGTGTGTCCGATTTGCAATGAGGAGATGGTAGGTAAGGGACTTGTGATGCCGTGTAGCGAACATTGCTGACGTTTCTAGGTAACACTACTTCAGCTGAATAGGTAGTCCCAGCTGCGCATCACCCCGCGGAATGCAGAATTAAGAGGTTATTAGACATTTAGACGACAACCATCAAAATCTTGAAGAGCTTGAACAAGATGAAGTCAAAACGTGGTTCAAGAAGCAGATGCTTAAAGCCAAGAAATTCGAACCTTTCGCAGCACTTAACCAAAAGCTAAAAGAACTGGACGTGTTTGAATCGAACGATGTCCCTACACCCCCTCCCCCTCCTCCTCCTTCGTCTTCGATAGCTCCAAGTGGTCAGACGCCACCTGCACCTCCGAAGCCACTAGATCCAGACGAGGTAGTGACACGGGAACACTGGCAACGTCATGGTGATATTTGCTCCGACCCATTGTGCGGGCGCAGATTGGGTGGCACGAATGGCCGAGTCAACTGCAGACACTGTGGGAGACTGTTCTGCGAGGAGCATACCATGTATCAGATGAAGTTGTCACGGTCAGCGCAACACGAGCCAGTCAGGGGGCTGTGGTGCAGGGTGTGCGAGACATGCTACAAGTCAAGGGAAGGTTACAACGACCATGATGGTAGGCTTCTGGCGGGTAATGGTTCGTCGGCGAGTTATCGCTTACCAAAGGCCAGGATTTGAAAGAAATCATACCAGCGAGTTCTCCGCCATCCGAAGACGTACAGTCGACAAGGCCTACCTCGAGGTCACTCGGTTAGAAAAGAGGTTAACCAAGCTCACTCAGATACTCACCGATCCCTCTCCGGATCCAGGGGGTGGTGGAGGGCCATGGTGGTCATTCTCTGGGCGTAAGAGTCACCGAAGACAGCTGGAACAGTCCGTAGTGACGTGGGAAGATGACGCCGCCGTCCTGCACTGTCCTTTTTGTCTGCAAGAATTCACAAATTACTCGTTCAGGAGACATCATTGCAGGGTGTGCGGCCGATTAGTCTGTGGAGATCCCCTGACTGAGTGCTCTAGTGAAGTTGGCCTGAACGTTGCTGCTTGTAGGTGAGCCAATCACTGCCGCCTTGTCCATGCCTGATCCTTAGGCAGTGCAGGATAATACTGCGGAGAAACCTCTTACTCAGGTCAGCCTGGATGTGCGGATGTGCAAGGATTGCAAGCACACTCTGTTCAGTAAAAGCGACTTTGCTCGCGAGCTGGCAATCAAACCTCTGGACCAGCGAGCGTACGAGAACCTTACTCAATTCGAGCGGGGAATTCGTCTGATGTTACCTAAATTTCAGAAGCTGCTTCAGGCACTGCAGTAGGTCACTGTTGCTTCCCCTGTACTGCCAGCTTATTCCATTGACCGGTTCACAGAGACCCAGAGAAGCCTCCCTCACCGAGCCAGCTTGCAGATGCCACGAAAGTCCGTAAGCGGCTCATGGACGCCTTCACCCAATACGATGTCGCCGCACGCCGGATCCGAGATCTTCCCACCGACTCTCCCACCCAGCAGCGCCTACAGAAAGCCATATACCAACAAGCGTCCAATTTCTTACATCTGCACATGCTACCATTAAAGTCTCTGCCTAAGATACTTAAACATGCCACCCCAAACGGTGCCGCAAGTAGCCGAGGAACACCCAACGTCCGCCCCGGTAATGGGACCGCACTTGCGCAGATCAAGTACAACGACCGTCTCCACCCTGAGAATGCTAGCCAGGTCAGCAGCTCATCGGCCCTGTCGGCAATGGAAGCCGAGGAGAAGGAGCTCCGAGAGCGGCTCATTGTGCTTGAGGAACAAAAGTTCTTCGTGGAAGAGATGGTTGCAGATGCTAATAAGCGGAGAAAGTTTGATGAGGTGGGAGCGTTGGCGCAAAATCTTGAGGATCTGAACAAAGAAATAGATCATATCAATGGATTATTGAGCGGGATGGATTTCCAAGGCGTTTATGAAGGTATCGATGGTACAGCGTTGCCGCAAGCGAGGAGTTAGGGACTACCATGGGTGAAAGAATCGTTTAGGTGGCGCTAGGAGCATTTCTCACCGTGTGCACACGGGTGCTTGGCCTGTGTTTTTTGCGGTGGTGTTTTGGGACAACAGTCGGACTACATTTACTGTTCAGCACTGTGCCATTATTTGTACATACACCCCAAGGATAATTTTCTATCCGAGACCTTGACAAGAGGAGTTTGGCGTACCCTGTGGACCAAACGATAATGTGACATATACTCGAGTCTCTAATCCTTGGATAGGAAGTTGAAAATCCGCTCGCAGAGTTTGTTGCTCGTAATGCTCAATTACGTCGCTGCGCCTCAGAGCCCCCTACCGCGCCGGCAAAATAACTCTCGTGTACGAAGCATTGTTGTTTTGTGATTGGTGATATACGGACAAATGCACCGTGGCCTTCAAAATGTCAGGCTTTCTATGCTGTATTCTTCCTCAATTCCTCACGTGCTGCGTTGGCCTCGTAAGTCCGATGGCGTGATATGACTTGACAAGGTGTTGGAACCAGCTGGTCCCACATGTTAGTAGAATTTCTCATATTTGCAATGCAGAAGCGCTGGTGTACAGCACAGTGCAGGAACTGACGATGAGACGGCAGAGTTGCGTACTGTTCATTAGGTTAAGTCCCCAAGGACACTTGACCGCCACGCCTCTTGGACGAAAAGCATAAGTTAATCAGCGCGCGAGACGTGACGGTATACGGATGCTTTGTCAAGTCGAGAAGAGCAAGATGCGCACGGCAAAACTCGAGGGAAGAAGAGGTTCAGAACGCCTGTCTTCCATTCTTAACCATGCTGCAAAGGGGTGCTACATCTGAAGGTACATTATCCTTCACGATCTTTGGGCAAGTCTGGAGGCAAGTCTGGAGGGATCTTCTCTATGGCCAAAGCATTTGACCCGATCAAATTGTCCTGTCAGCTCGACGTATCGCACTGCGCCGCTCGTGGAAGGTATTCAGGCCTCAGATAACTCGATTGGTGTTGCAATTTACTTTCAATATGGATTGGTTTCCCTTTTTCGGCGTAGACTAGATTGGTTTCTTTTCCAGCAATGTTCCAGTGATCAAGGACAACCTTGCATGTGTCGCTTATTTAGGTAGAAGTGAAATCCTTCAACATTTCTTCCGCGAAAACTGCACGAAGCACAACATAGGAAGTCGTTTCATACCAACGCCTACCAAAAACGCTAGAGCAATCAAGAATGGACAAAGCTTGCGTCGAACGTCGGAGTGGTTTTCTAGGAACAAACTCCATTATGATATTTCGTCTTAATGGTATCTAAATCTAGTCTAGACACGAGTATCTAAGCCCTTCCCTTTAGCCGTAGCTCAACTCCTATCTGCCGTAGATTCTTGAACACGAGTGACCCTGTCTATCTTTAACTTCTATTATTGTAAAACGCTCTAACTGATCATTACTCATCTCCTGTTTTCCCTGCGCTCTACATCCTTCATCTCCTCAGCCATGACCTTGTTGAATTCCTCAAATCCGTCGAGGTAAACATGGTGCCCGGCCCTCTTGATGATTAAAACTTTAGCACCGCCGTTATCCTTTCGCCGCTCCTCCTCACTCTTTCCTTGCAGAGCCTTCTCCGTTGCCTCGTTTATCTTTTGCTCCGATGCGTAGCCCCCTTTCACGTCCATCCAGTCATGATCGCCGTACATGAAGACGACGGGGACACCGTTTTCTCTCTGCTTTGACGCAGTTGATTTCATTGCATCAGACCCATCAGGTTTGTCTGGAAGAGGACCAGTATGCGGCGCCAAGTATTGCCGCCCCACTCCTTGTATCCTGCGGATGAGGGGGCTTCGGGCGTAAGCACCAGGAGCGAGGATGTAGGCCAGCGCATACTCGCCACTTCCTTTTTGTCGAAACAAGCTGTATGCATAGTCGTGCAGCGCCTGGGCTTCCTCGGATGGCAATTGCGAAAAACGCCTACTTGTCCAACCAGACACTAAGCGGGGGCCAAGTGGGCCGCTCAAGCGTACAAGGCTAAAAGGTGATATGTTGGCATCCCACAAATACGTCAACCATGATGGCGTAGGTCTGCGTGGAGGTTTATTCTTCTCTTGGTTTGCATTATTGGGGCGCGCATCTAAAGCATTCTTTGCAGTTTCAGGCTTGGCAGACTGCGGGACGCTGGGATAAGCGCCATTCGTCGTGCTGCTCTGATCTTGTGTGAACTCGTTTGTCATTGTGGTGTCTCCCGGCTCGGGCATATCTGCCTCTACGGCATAGGGGTCTTCAGGTATCCCAACAGGGGAAGCGAGCACAAGCTTATTCAGATGGCCAGGATATTTAAGAGCATATGCGACGGCCAAGTAGCCGCCCAGACTGTGACCAAGAAGGGTGAAACGTTCAATCTTCCTCTGCTTTCGCCAATCCTCTAGTGCGTCCACAAACCAATTCTCCGCTTCCGTGATCTTGCCTTTCCTATCCTTGGCATGAATGCGGAACGGAGGTCGGCTACTTCGTCCCATCCCGAGCAGATCGAGCGCGTATAGCTTCCAGCCCGATAAACGGCTCAGCGACTCGAAGTTCTTGTAATAAAAGCCAAGTCCAGCGCCATAACCATGCAACATGACCAGGTTGTTGTCCACCTGCTCCCCAGTTCTCTCGACCGAGAACTCGTTGAGCGCTCTGTTCTTCCCAGGGAGCTTAACAAGGTCCGAATGCCACTGTCGTGGACCGTAAGGATCGTTAAAGGAGGTTGTCCTGACGGGAGCTGCGTCGCGTGAGCTGTCCTCATTGACCGCCATTGTCGAATTCGCGGCCGATGGTGGGGCAGATCCAGTGTGTGTATGCGTTGGAGGCTTTTGCAAGTACGGAATGAAGGAGAGAACTCTGTGTTCTGTTACTGCTGGTGACAAGCCAGCCCACTGTAGCAGATGTTAATCCAGCAGCATGCCACCAATCGAAGAATTGGAGGAACAAACCCATTGGCTGAGAGCCTCCTTGTAACCAAGTGGGAAGTAACCTCCTTTCGCTTGTTGCGCCGCTCTTGCTCGCTGAGATGCCAAGGGACTCTGCTGTGTTCTCGACCGCATCTCATCGTCGCTTGCCGGCGCGGACATGGCGGAAGTGGGTCGCCCGTGCACACGGGTTTGGAACACGAATGGAAACTTTGTGGGCAGTACCGGGCGCTTGGCCCACGCGAATGAAGCTGCGGTCAAGGGGGAAGCCGTAGATGCCACTCTCGATGAAAAGGCTAGAGCAAGGACAAGGAGGAGAAGAAGCGACAGGAGACGGCGTAGGGTACAGATGTTGGGAGGCACTTTGACTTATAGCGAAAGGCAGTGGATGCAAGCACGGGATAACTAATGACAGGACGCCGACGGAGTTTAGATGGAAGAGTAGAGAATAGCTTGAGAGAGAGTGGCTGAGAGAAGAGCGTGGCGCTTGTCGGCCTGCAGTGATGCCGTCACCCAACAATGCCATCGGAGTTTACAGAACATAAAGCCCGCAGCCCTACCACAGCAGTATACTGTCTAACTTACTCATGAATCACGTGAATTCTTTGTGCAAGTGAAGTGCTGTACTCCGCACTCCACACAAATAAGACGGAAGCAGCGACAGCGGACCTCAACCCTCTTTTTCTTCCTTCTATTACGGACACACGCATTTGCTGCCTTGTGTGTTGGACACCGTCGTCGCCGAGCTTTCATCATGTCTATATGCGCCTTTCAGCTTGGCCATGGCGGTTCTGAGTAATTCGACCTGAAGAGGACTGCTATATGTCCACCCTAGTGTGCGCTACTCAATGAGCGACTCAGTTCTGGATAGAGCCGTCAAAGGTGCACCACCTCTCAATGTGACAACTACCCAGGTAGCAGCAGTAGCTGCACACACGTCTTCCGCCGACCGCGCTTCAGGAGCCCAGCGAGCACTGCGCAACTCGCTGCTCCCGAAAGAACCTGCTGACCCTACGACGACCCTCCCTTCTTCACCTCCCATGATATACCTCAATCTTCTTATTCTCGAAGCCTCGCTACGCTCTCAATTCCTTGCACTCCGTGCACGACGACGAGTCAATACCTTCTTCCTATTTCTCCTGGCTGTATGGATTCTGTACTTCAATTACGCCGTGTTTCTGAGGCCAAGGGAAGATGGGAATGGTGTGGGCGGATCTCCGTACTGGGTCATCGATAGAGGGCAGAAGCTTGCTTGCATGGGCGGCTGGGTTACTGCAATCTTGGTTAAGTTCACGGGACAGTGGGAGAAGGGAACCCGCTGGCCGCAACGCTGGCTTCGGACTGCAAACAGAGGGCTTAGAGTCGTGAATTGCAAGGTCGTAACAATCAAAGGACCATGGTGGCGGGAGACGCTGTCTCATCTTTCGGTTGCCTTTCCTTACTCTTCCTTTTCTTCGTCGCCAGGATCCTCCTATCAGTTCGTCGATCCTACAGGTAGAGTACGAGAAGATCAGCCAGCGGACATGACGTTCCGCGACTTCAAGACATTCAAAGAGGAAGATATTGCTCCCGGCGGTGACTATATCAAGCTCGTCCTACTTCCCAAGGCATTCTCCGCCGAATTTCGCCAGAACTGGGAGATATATCGTACCCAATACTGGGAAAGAGAAAATGAATACCGCGCTGGGCTCCGCGCAAAAGTACGATTGCGCCGTCGTGAGCTTGCTAAGCAGCAAGGTGGCTGGCTATGGTGGACAGGCTGGGGCGGCTGGAAACGCGCCAAAGGTTCGGGTGGGAGGGGCTATGATGTCGAAAAGTCCATGCACAGTCATCATAGCGCGTCACACATTCTGAAGGAGAGGGAGAAGAAGCGGCGGTCAAGTTTCGGCCGGGATGGTTCGCATTCTCGCTCTTCCTCACGCAGCAGTACGGTGTCCACGGTGGAACTAGAAGAAGGAAAATTGATTGGCGATCGCCTGAGACGAGGGAGCAGCTCAGCTAGTGCTACTGCAAGGAGAACGGCTGCCGGCTTAGTTGGTGGCAGAGTGCCTAGGTTGACACCTACAAATGGTTCTAGACCTGGCACGCCGACGTTTGAGCGCCCGCACACCATCTCCAAGCGGGCAAGCAATTTAAGCACCGATAGCGACCGATCATCCCTTTTCCTGGGGGAGGAAGACAGTCAAGCAAGAAAGAGGACGGATGACAGATACACAAGCGAGGAAGGGCCTATTAGCACCAGGACAAGACAGCGCGATTCTTTTGGGATCAAGACAGAAGAACTCGGGTGACCGATCCGCTGCACCTAGATAGACCTAATCCAATCGTATCTGGCATCGTTCCAATGTTACCAGCTTGGGATCCAACCGAAGCTCCTGACTCTCGACATGTTGATTGTTGAGTGATGTTGAGAAGTCCAGCTTCGACAGACTCATCTCAGTCAGTCCGGCATTTTATGGTTCAGTGCCTTGGACATTCCAGATGTTCCCAAAGCAATCATTTTACCTGAAGAGCTATTGTACTAGCCGATCGTCATCGTGTAGCGAGTGGCTCGATGAAGTCCTTCAGTCATGGATTAACCATCTTTCCTCCAACATTGTGGCGACATGGCGTTATTCGGTGTCGGTCGCCGAAGCAATGACCAAAGTTATTATTACTAGGTATTGACAAGAAAAGGCGAGCGTATCATCAGCGTGAGAATAATCCCAAAGGACCAGAGAGAGAAGAGCTCGGGCCTGCGCTCAATCAAGGTTCGACAATTATGTTGCTGCTGCTCGGTCCGCCAACCGACTCTCTGACTCGTACAGTCAGTTACACTAGCCTAAGGGCGCGGTGTCTTCGTGTCTAGACTGATAGGTCACCTAGTTCACTACAACGTGTGATTTGCCAGGTTAGCAATCGCTTGCCCCTAGGATATGGGCTTGTTATGCGGCAGACTTGAACAGCTGCACTTGCAATACCTCGAAAGCAATTGTTGGAAGAAACATCTGTGAAGGACATGTCTTCAGAAAAAGAATCCCATACCATCCGCTCTTTGTTTCATGCATGCATTCATCCTTCAGGGTTGAGCTCGATTTGTTCAGGCCTCGAAAGTTTACTGACAGTGCGTTCTTGCCCAGTGAAATGGCAACTGTATAATGGTGTATAACTGCAAGATCCGTAAAAGCCGATGATGTCTTTAACCCCTATGCGCTCCTTTTATGATGCGAGCCGCAACAACACTGATGCTCATGCGGATGGAGAAGTCCACGAGAAGGGGGCCCCGAAGCAAACAGCGTCCCGCAACCGGAAGCCGCATGTCGATCAGCATTTACAGTCAGTCAGTCCTTGTTAAAATAGCCCTGTCCTTGACAGGCTCATCGCTTGGGCTGGCAGTCCTCGCTTGAGTCCGTGACATGAACTTTGACGTGGGACAGCATTGTTGGCAATAGCCACAGAGATAGTCAGCGGCGTTGGGTTTTTGAGAGCTTTGTTTGCAAGACCGTTCGTCAAAAACGCTGTCCTAACTGATCAGTTCTAAGTGCTACAGATCTTGGTAACCGGGGGTCAGAATGGAGGTGGAGACAGTCTTGCTTACTGCAATTATCTCCCTGAACGCGTGAGGGGTGTGATAGACGTGCTTTACGAGCAAAGCCCGAGTCTGATTTGCTTGCAGTACAGCATCAAGTAGTCTTGGTTCAGCAACTATAATCAAGAGGCAGACGACTGCCCTACCTGTAAAGCTGCCCGTACAGGCTTGGTTGTCGGCGCAGTCCGTTATATAATGTGCTCGGTCATTCTAATCAAGGCCAACCTTCCGTTGCATTTCTTGAGTGCGGTGGTAGAACTACCCCGTGGTGATGTGTATGGACTGGCCCAGGCCTTCAGCGCTTGTTGTCCACTATGAAGATGTGTTTTAACAATCTCGGTCTTTAACTCTTACAGAAAGATTGAGTTGGTCGCCTCATGGACCTCCTGGACCTCGTGTACGTTTTGCACATGGCCGAGTTTCGCTTTATGTCTCTCGTCGTTTTGATTTGCCGAGGCTTCTTGTCAAAAAGGTCCAAAACTAGCTTTGAATATGTCCTGCTCTTTGGGGATTTGGGGATACCGCATCTCAGACGATCCATTACTCCTGGAAACGACCTGATGCTACTAAGATGTGCTTAGCTGGGGATCGAACAAACCGTCGACAAATGTTTCTGATAGTGCGTTGCTCAGAGAAGGAGCTAACTCTCCTACGCAAGATATACTTGCCAGTAGTCAGGACATTGGCCGATGAGAATTGTGTCAACCTTGAGGAGCGATGGTTCAGAGAAACTGCTGCATTACAAATCCACATCAGAGAAAACGCCCTGCTGAAAATGCTTTGAGGCCATGCCGCCGTGGCAGAAAGAACGTACCATCAAGAACCGAGATCTTGTTTCCACGCTATCCAGAAAGCTGCAGAGACACTGCTCGAGCTGTGTACTTGTGTGCAGCAGGCCTGTGTGTCTGTATCATCCTCGCTTGGCTTGAGCGATGTCTGTTGATCATTCTTGTCGCTCCTTCTTGTCAGCATCTCGTAACGCTCTCATGACACCTGCAGCCGGCTTACCGGAAGTTCTGAAGAAAATAGCAGACTCGTTTGTGGGCGCCATAAATGGTCTTTGATGGTTGTAACAAAGAGCACCACTTCCACCTTTGTTGTTGAACAAAGACAAAGGTGCTTAACGGAAGATTGCCAGCTCGACTCTACTCCAGTTAACTCTCGTGATCCATCTACGCCTGTTGCCATAGCTTGCATCGCCGTCGGCGCTGGTACTCTCCCGAGACGGGTGCAAGTGGACTGGATGGAAGGCCGGCTGGGCCTCAGGAACAGATTTTGACGATCTATGGCCGCATCACTAGCTTCTTTTCAATACAAACGCGTTGACATTGTTGGATTTAGGGCTTTCAGCTACTCGGTGCTTCTGCAGACTTGGGACAAACATGCTGTATGTGTACGATTCCGTTGCTCTTGAACCCCTGTTGGGCTGCTAACTCCCGTAAAACCCTCGAATGGAGAGATCCTCGCCTTGCTGAATGTTTACTGCTGTTATTGACTGCTTTACCTCTCTCACCTCTGTTCGCTAGCATACACTGGATTCGACTCAATATGGCTACTATTGAACGGTCTTTGGTGCAAGCTCCTGGATCTGCCAGAGGGGCTAGATGCGCAGATACTACTTCTCATGGACTCTCGAGACATACGCGCCCTGTATTCCTTTAGTGGACAGTTAAATAGAGTAGTACAGCAAGAAGACCTCGACATGGCACGCTTCGAGGGCAAAATGCATTCATGAAAGTGCACTGAACGTTTGTAATTGTCTAGTGCAAAGAACGTTACATTAGTCGTCACGATGTGATTCACCCATTGTATTGTTTGCCAGGCAGACGCCTTTTCCAAGCCAGCGAGCGCGTGCTTAGTCAGAATAAGGTAGCATTGGATGATTAAATGTTGGGAGGGCTACCGTAACCTCACTTCTCCTCACCTCTTCTCACCTTCTCTCCACACCACCTCGCTGTCTGAAGTTTCGCACCAGTCTATTCGAACACAAGCAATCCTGATCAACGAACGCGAACTTGTCTGCATGATTATCGGCCTTAACAACCTGCCTTCGAAGTTCTTCTGTTACAGATAAGACGCGTCTCAGTAGCTCTAGTCTACCTCAGCTTCAAGCGAGTCGAGTTCCAGTCCTCACCTCCCTGCAACATGGACTTTTCTCAAGGAACTAGTCTCGAAGAAGAGCTGCAGAGTAAGTACGCGTTTCCAAAGTTCTGCTTGGAGCATCCGATAGCAACAAAACTTTGCAAGCTGACTATCGCAGGTGCGAACATTCATCAGGACGCTACTGGCCAGCAAACCTCGCAGAGTGAGTAAATGGCTTCTTTAGCTATCTCTTTGATCATTGAACCTGACAAAGGAGACTATACTTCGAGTTAGTTGAGGGAGCGGTGGCTGACACCTCTTCTCTTAGATGCAAATCCACCACAAGCCGTTCTTCCACAGGTTCAACCACGTCGTTTCTGCGAGTCGGGCGCTGTACTAGTCCATCCTGCTTACCCCGTCAATCTGATAAGGTTTGACATATTTGGTCATCCCAATGTGCTGCCACGCCTTGACAGCTGTATGGTTGCTGGGTATCGCGTACGAGTGACGCGCAACACGGAGGGACTTTGTGGTCCAGTTGCGCTGGCGCGAGGACTTGCTGCAGCACTCGGCCGACGCGGACGAACCTACCCTTGGCAGCATGTTATGGATGAGTTGATGGAAATCAGGGATTCCGATGACTACCTGCATGAAGCAACGCGTATACGTCACCACGACAGTACCGTCGATGCCCGGAGCGATTATAGCATTACGCAGCTTGTATTGATGCTACAGCTCTTCTGTCATCGACATCATTACGATATTGGGTTGGTCGTTCTCTCACAGACATACGGTACAACACAGCACAATGCTGTCGTCCATCTAGACGGTGCAGATTACGTGGTGATACACCACAATGGTTTAGATCATTGGCAGATGTTCACACCTCCCACATACGGACCTGAGATTTCACCACCGCCCGTTCGTCTCCCGTTCTCTTCCTGGCTTCCTCTTCCGCAGGCAGTCAACGAACGTCCTTCATCTGCAGATCTGAACGGAGCCTTGGGCAACGAAGCGGCAGTTGCGAGTCATGCAGTCAACCTTTCTGATGCGACAACTTCCGGCACTGATGTATCGGCCTCGCTTGCTCACTCTGGTTCATCTACTACGGTAAACAACAGCAGAAGAACCTCTACCCGCAACGCCACTACTGCACAGAACTTCAGTGGCAACCCTCCGTCTAGACCCTCAGTCAGTCGCACAGAACGCATAGCCGCGAACACAGGAATCCCACATCGAAGACACAACCTCAACCCGTTCCCGGACTTCCCTGCTTCTAACATAGCCGTCCCATCCTTGATCACTCCCGAAGAGTTTGTAGACGAATACCCAAACCACTTGCATGGTGCGGGTTTACTTTGGCTTCAAGAACACGGTTGGAATGCCCGCAGGGTGAATCGGTGGATCCATCGCAACCGGCCAGCAGGTGCTCAAAGGCGCATAACCGGCTGGACGTTATGCCAGCGCTTCCGCAGTGCGAACAGGAACCGAGCGCAACTGATGGCTGGAGGCCAAGTTCCTGGGCGGCGGGGCAGGGTGGTCGGCCTGACCAGACAACAACTGGAAGGAAGGCGACCTACCCTCGCCGACCCCACAATGTTCACAATGCCAGCCTCCGATGCCGATGCCGATGCTGATCAGCAGTGCGAAGATGGTGGTCATGGCCCGGAGCCTGATGTTGTGGAGCAGGCAGAGGAGCAATGCGAGGATGGCGGAGAAGGTGACGATGAGGATGAGGATCAAGTCCACGACGCGGATGAGGTTGATGGTATCATGGATGTAGATGGTGACGAGGGTGATGAGGATGACGAGAATGAGCAGAATGAGGAGAGCGAGAGTAACGAGGATTTGGAGCAAGACAGCACCGATGTTCAGGAGACATCAGACGAGGCTACTGATGTCGAGAAGAGCAGCGAAGCGGAGAATGACGAGCATTCCGATGAGGAAAGCAGCGAAGTGGAGGATGACGAAGATTCAGATGAGGTTGCTGATCTTGAGGAGGAAAGCGAAACGGAGGATGACGAGATCTCAGACGAGGTAGTAGATGCTTCTGAGGAGGCAAGCGAAGCGGAGGAATACGACGATCAGAGCATGGCAGAGGAGACTCCTTGGTGGTGGTCACTAGCTCCGGGTGATGTTTGATGCTGTTGTGGAGATTGAGAGGAAGCTGCTCTGGAAAGATTCACGATATGAAAGGAATTTCGACCGAGAAAGCGCAAAAGACGGTGTGCTTCGAGGTGTTGCGTCCGATACAGATCTTGGGAGCGGCAGACTCGCAGACATGAGGGAATGGAACAATGAAAGGAAGCCGCTCAAACAGCGGTGGCGCACTTTGGGTCTCAAGCATTCAAGCGCAGACACAGGCTTATTTCTTTGTTTTGAACGAACTTGGCGCTTTTTTTGCTGGCGCTGATGAGCGACTTTGACGACTACTATCACTGGCCTACTGGTCATGGGCAACGTTGAAATGGAGCTTAAGAGCTGGTTTCATTTCGTGGTTCAGAATCGTTCTCATAATCTTTCCATAGTTATGAAGCAGTTTCTCGAATAAAAGGCGTACGTTCAGTACAAAGAGCAGTTACCAGAACCGTAGCTACAGTAGTGGAAAAATTGAGCCCGTATCTCGATTTGTATACAAACTACAGCATAGCCATAACTCGAAGACTGAGGTCATGAATCTACGAAGGATTCGTGGTGCTAGACCTCCTAGCACAAGTTAACCGCTTCAGCCATGTCAAGCTAAGCGGGATACGTATCGGGTGCTTGGCTGCC
Organism: Lichenothelia convexa; assembly: GCA_021030975.1. Lineage (NCBI taxonomy): Eukaryota > Fungi > Ascomycota > Dothideomycetes > Lichenotheliales > Lichenotheliaceae > Lichenothelia > Lichenothelia convexa. The sequence goes on along the minus strand of JAGFMK010000108.1, from coordinate 60,601 downwards.
TGCTTGAAAGGACTACATTGTAAGCTGAGCAAATAACCGAACGTTACGCATTGCATGCGCACCACGTATCACGTACTGTGTTGAGTTCCCAATCAGCTTCTACAAATCGACGCTGGGTGGAAGATCGGTTTGAGTCGGCCTCGGTATCCTCAGCCTACTAGCAGATGAGAATGGATAGCTCACCTCCATTCGAGGTGGCCGTCGAAAGGACTACCTATCCTGTACATACGCGGGTCCCAGCTCTAAACTTTGTATTGAAGGCATTGACTTACCTAGCTGGCATAAGCTGATGTAGAAATCAATGATTAAGACAGGGCGGCTGTACCAACAAAGATGACGATAGCCCTCTGCAGCGTGGTTGGCCAAGGGATCGCTCAGCCCCCGCGCATGACTTCAATCCTTCGTTCCTTCCATGGTAGCGCACGTCGAGTAACGCCGAACAATAAGCGGACAGACAGACATCGAGAATGACATAAAGATGAGCATGAACAGGCAGCAAGGGTTCTGATACGCTGCGCTGACAGCTTTGGCAGAACCTTCAGACATCCCTCGAGCTTCACTATCGCGCTCAACTGAAAGTATCGTCTAGTTTGTGCCTATCTAGTTGTTGCTATAGCCATGATGAGTGAAGCCGCAATTAACCGTTCTGCTTACGATGAGCTTTTTGTTTGGAAGCTTACAGGGCTGCGCCGGCTCTCGTTTATCGTTGGTGCCTTCTTTGTACTGGTAAGGGAACCTTTGTGTGGCCGCCTAAACAAAGCTACAATACCACCGCTGACATTTGAAACAGATATGTGTCTATAATATCGCTTGCTGGATCTACAACGTCTATATCCACCCTCTGAGAAAGTTCCCTGGCCCCAAGCTTGCAGCGGCGACCAAGATTCCGTACTTGCGAGCCCTTTGGCAGGGGAACGAGGTCAGATGGATCTGCTCCCTTCACGAGCAATATGGAGATGTAGTGTGTACACCAATCTACATTGAAACACCACATTGACGGTATTATAATCTAGGTACGCATTATGCCACATCAACTGAGCTACAAAAAGGCCGAAGCCTGGAAGGACATTTACGGTCATCGCAGAGCCGACCAAAGCAGCATTTTAAAGGACCCTACATTCTACACTACACCAGACGTGAAAGCGCCTTCCATCGTTGCTGAAATTGATGATGAGGAGCATGGCCGTGTTCGTCGGATTTTCTCGCATGCCTTTTCCGAAAGGGCGCTGGGTGAGCAGGAGCCGTTGTTCTTGAAATATGCGGAATTGCTCGTCCAGAAGCTGCACGACAGAATCCAACAGGACCCCAACGCCGAAGTGAACATGGCCGACTTCTATAACTTCACAACGTTTGATATCATGGCGGAACTTACTTTCGGGGAGTCCTTGCACCTCCTTGAAGGCGGTGAGTACGTCCCATGGGTACGAGTGATCTTCGGCGGTTTGAAACTACTTGCCTTCGTCCGCGTCATAAGTCACTATCCTTCCTTGGCGCTCTTGTTAAGGCGGATGATACCCAAATCTCTGAACGAGAAGCACCTGGCGCACATGAAGTATTCTGACGACCGAGTCGACCGTCGTCTTGAGAAAGAAACCGAGCAGCCGGATATTTGGAACCTTGTGCTACGTCAACCCGAAGGGAAAGGCCTCAGCATTGAGGCAATGCACTCGAATGCACAGGTCTTCATGTTTGCGGGAACAGAGACCACAGCCACGCTTCTAAGCGGCCTCACGTTTTATCTCTTGAAGAACCCCATGGTCATGGACCAGCTGGCCAAGGAAATTCGGAGCGCTTTCATAACCACCGAAGACATGACGTTCGAGCGGCTGGCGCGCCTCAAGTATCTCAATGCTTGCGTAGAAGAAGGTTTGAGAATGTACCCGCCCGTCCCAATACCTCTGCCGCGCGTGATACCGCCGGAGGGTGCAGCGGTATGCGGAGAATGGGTCCCTGGAGGGGTAGGTTCAGTGCCCAGTCACGCAGGACTTGGCCATAGCTGACTTCAGCAACGTAGACAGTTGTCGGCGTAACTCATCTCGCAGCTTACCGAAGTTCGGCCAACTTCCACTCGCCCAACTCCTTCATCCCGGAGCGCTGGACTGGCGAGGACGAAGAAGCTACCAAGGATAACAAAGCCGCCTTCCAGCCATTCTCGACCGGCCCTCGGAATTGCCTCGGGAGGAACATGGCTTACCATGAGGTTCGCCTAATATTGGCGAAGGTGTTGTGGATTTTCGACCTCACTCTATGTAAACAGAGTGACAAATGGGCGGATCAGAAGACTTATTTGCTCTGGGAAAAGGGCCCACTCATGTGCAGATTGACCCCAGTTCGAAAGGCAAATTAATCTGTTAATGCGTTTGTAATGGGATGTATAGGAAATAGCATAGAAACCCCGGAAGAGCCCAGATTGCACAGTCGACCAAGTCGGACGCCCGCCAAATCTATCGTGAACGTTACCTAGAAGCACTTTGAAACTAGTACACTGTTTAGGGTATCTAGCCTTACTTTTGTCGTGGAAAAGTTGCTTACTGTGATGGAATTCAGTTCTAGTAGCGCTCAAGCTCACTCTGAGTCCAGTCCCACAATTCCCCCGCTAGCTTCTCATTCTTCGACTCTTTGTCATGCTTTCCCAACAAACCAACCGGCTCGTAAAACTCCCCGTTGACGATGGCATCCTTGTTGCAGGTAGCTGCCCACAGCTGATTGTACGCACCCTGCGCCGGGTTCATGAGTCCACCCCAGCTTACCACGTAGATGAACAGCTTCTTGACGTACGAGAGATTATTGAACATATCGGTGCCAACAAGACCAGGGTGAACCGACGTGGCAATAATGTTCGGATATCGACGTGCCAGCTCCGCAGCGTATAGTATATTAGCCAACTTGCTTTGACCGTAACGGATCCAACCGCCCATGAATCCAAAGTCCTGCGGAGTGCGAAGATCCTTGAACACAATCCCGCCCGAAGGGTGAGCGCTGTACCCCAGGGAGCTGAGGAATACGATCCGCACATCTGCCTCGAGACCCTCTGCGGTTCGAAGCATTGTTGGTAGAAGGAGCTTGATGAGCAACGCGTGTCCAACATGGTTGATGCCAAACTGAATTTCATATCCGTCCTTTGTCAGGCCTGGGGGCAAGTCCCCGACGCCCGCATTGCACATGAGAATGTCGAGTCGCAACGCCGTGAACTGCTGGGCTGCGTTCTTCACGGACTCGAGAGATGCTAAGTCACATTCAATGAAGGTGATATTTCCTTCCGGCACGGTGGCTTTGGTCTGTCTTATAAGTGCCGCAGCCCTATCACCGTCTCGGCCTGTGAAGTAGATGTGCTCTGGACGGTGCTTCATGAGAGCAAGTATAGACTCCAATCCGAGGCCTGCAGTGCCTGCATTCATTGTCAATAACAGCAAGTGTGTCGCCTTCAACGGGTAGAGCTTACCTCCCGTCACAAAGACGACCTTCCCCGACAAATCACCAACATCCGTATCCGGGTTGAACTTAATACCTCCCATTACGCAAACAAAGATGGCTGCAGTTAGTAGGAGGACAGCACAGTAGAATGTGCAGCGCAGAGCAGCTTCAATTGCGTTCTGGTGCGAGAAGAAGGTGAGAGGGATCCGGAGCTCCAACAGATCCAGAGAGAACACGTCGTTTTAGCCGTTACAATTTATGTTCGCATTGGATATTTTCTCAATCGGTAGATGAGGGCGTCTCACCCTCGAGGGCGAGTGTCAGCGATTAGTGGTGGGGCCGATATGTCGTTTCGCCGAACACCTCAAAGAAAGCGTTTCCAATCAACCACAAAAGTGAACAAAGTAAACGAAGTACTGCAATATTATAGATCTAATTATTTTATATTTCTAAGTCATTCTAATCGAGTACTCCGCAGGTAGACAAGTGTCGTTTCGACGGGAGATGGGTATGGAAATGCAGGGTGACCCCACAGCCGATCCAGCCCCACGTTTAATAATGCTAGCCATACACGTGGTAGCCACCCCACCTGCATCGTATGCCCTCAATGCAACGCGACACCCGTGACTCGAGCCCGAGTAGGGAGCGCGGGTTTCTCTCAACTCGGCCTCAGCGCCATGCATGAGTCTCATAACCGTGTATAGAGTACTTCTGTGTGAGGCATTATGTCGGTTGCTCCGTGAGCATTCGATACCGGGTTCTCCAGCCCCTGTTGGAGATCACCTCAGAGAAGCCCACAACCTTGCAGTTTTGCGCGGAAAGCTTTTTGTTTCAATAGTCATGTACTAAGACCGCTTGCTTCAACATGTGCGTAACCTTGGAAAAGCAACTCTTGCGCTATCGGTATACGCGCTCCATATCCTTGATTGCATAGTCCTCATTGAAACACTCTAAACCCGCGACGCTTTCTCCTGCATCATCTCGAAGCGGCGATATCGGCCTGAGACAGCTGGCGTCTTCTCGGTTGCCAGTCCATAGTTGCAACGACCCCATTGCTCCACAGCTTGCGCAACACTTAAGCACACCACAGAGTCCAAAGATGGTAACTTATACCGCTACCCATTTGGGTTGGTCATATTATCTATACTGAGGAGCCTATCTGGGCTGAGTGCGAACATACGCCTGCGTTGCTTCCGATGGCCGCCCGCTCTCCATCTGCAGCCATTTATGTATCATCATCAGCCTGTACAAGTTCCGGTATGGCTGCATCGCATGGGAGGAACTGCTCAGTGTAAATCAGCAAGCGTACTCTGTTCCAAATACGGGGTGTAGTTGTCTTTCTTCATGATAACGGCCTGTTGTCTTCTTATCGGTATCTTGAAAGTTGTTGAGGGTTTCCAACTACTGTCCGTCTTATAGAAGCGAAGGTCGTAGTTTCCTATCGCGGTGTCCACCCGTCAAGTAGGAAGTAGTCGTGCGAAGACAGTACACATGCGTTGTGTTGCCTGCTGCAGTCCTCAAAGCCGTTTCCTTGCTTGGTTCCAGTCGAGTCCGTTCCCGATCCTGCGTTGTGATTTTCAATCAGCGCCACATCTACCCTTGATGAGTATGGATATCGCAATATGGTAGCGCGAATGTTCTGCGTGCAACCATCAAAGTTCACCGCCCCCGATGCATGTATCTTTTATTTTTATAACGAGTGCGATATATATGCGCCGCACACTGTTCCAGATCAAGAAACGAGCGTAAAAGATTCTAGACATAGACTGCAGCATACCATATAGGAGCTGAGCTTACCATCTCCAATGTTGTGCCTCAACTGAGTGTCGATTTCGATTGCCGCGGAAGGGCAGCAAATTAATGCTCGCTTTAGTAGCGGATGTGTTCGCCTTAGTTATGGCACTGCAACAAGGCTGTCTCCGTGTGACTTCAAAGAATATTCAGTTGTGACGCAAAGTGAGCGGAGAATGTCTCCTTCACATGCTCCATCTGCACGGTGACCCTCTAGCCCTAACATAAAAAACTCGTTAACAACCACAATTGGAACTTGAGGGCTGCAATACCTTCGGCGTCTTTGCCAGATAATTAGCTCCTGTGCTTAAGTACTGTCTGGCTCCACGTGCAGGTGGTATTTAAGACCTATATTGCCAAGTTCGGATTGATACGTGTCGGCCAGTATAGCACGTGATCGCTTAGCATCCCTGCTCTGTTCTTACCCTATACAAATTCTTCGTGTACGATAGATCTTAGTTTAGACAATTAACAGACACTACCTCGACAGCATCACTCCCAGCCTTGCCGGCTGACAAGACGTCTCCATACTGTAGAAAGCCCGAGACATGGCTGTATTAGTCAGCGGAAGGCCTAGATAGGTATCGTTCCCTCGGTCTCTCCGGTGGACAGCTCTGTGCTCCAACACCAATAGAAGTCTTGGTCATCCACATCTTACCTTACATTGTCCTCGTGTTCGTTCGTGTTCGTTCCGTATCCACGCGCGTAGTTTCTAGCTCCTGTGATGGTTCGGGGCGCGCGAATGTCGTAACATCCCTGCAGCCTTGTCTGGAATCTGCTGATGCTTACGCCCTTGTGGGCGTTGTCCTCCACAAACATAAGTAATGTGCTGTCTCGTCCCAAGCTTCCAATTAAATCCCAGCTTCACGTTCTGCCCCCCGCGTTGAGAAGATATGTTCATCGCTTGGAAGCCTGGGGCTCGCCTTGATGCCCACAAAAGGAGTACGCCGTATAAGATGTGCAAGTAAGTCGCTGCACACCATGTACTCTATTTCTCCAGGGGAACGACAACATTGACCGGATATACCAGGATGCGCGGGATAAGATGCGACAAAGCGCGGCCAAGCTGTTTCTGGTGTACCAGTTTTGGGTTTACCTGTGATTACGGAGCTTTTGAGTATCAATTCATCCAAGAAACAGTCCGTCCTAGCTGGAAGTTTACGCGGCGTAATGCGCAAATCGAAGCTGGAACCCTGGAGCGCCCATTATCTGAACATCCATCGGCTAGCCCCCAAGACAACCTGACATTCTACATCTACAACGAGGTGATTGCTCCTAATATCGGCAGCGGCAGAGATACAAGGTTCTGGGTGTATCATGTCCCCCAGCTCAGCCATGCAGAACCAGCGGTTCGGCTTGCCGTTGAGGCCATCGCTTCGCTATATCTATCCCTCCATAAGGCGCGCACAACAGCGGCTATGACGAGTCTCGACCATCTACTTGCGATCAAGAAATATAATAAAGCTATTACAACCCTGCTAACCCGTATTAAGGAAGGACGTATTGATCAAAGACTTTCGATTATAACCTGCATGTTATTCACCTGTATGGAGTGCTTCCAAGGACATACTGCCGAGACTATGTCTCTTGTCAAGCAAGGTAGACGAATGCTATCCGACTCCTCAAAGGATAACAATACCTCTGCAAGCACTTCGCTACTTCACGAGGATCTTACTATCGTATTTACGAGGACGGATTTGATAAGTAAAGTGCTCCAGGGATCCGCATCTGACTTTAAGGTGGACGATATTGTGTCGAACAAGTTTGCTACCCAGCCCAAGCTACCCCTACAGTCGCTTGCACAAGCTGGACAAGAGATACGCGGAATAACAGACCATATCCATCAGTTGAGCTTAAGAGGAGCCGAAGTGGAACAGAGCACGGACAGTCAGGACACGACTATGCGACGGCCCTGGTGCGATCTGGCCTTCGTAACTGGTATGTTCGACTATCCAAGTACAACGAGACGATTGGCCGGAATCGCTCATCTCCGGAGGATATCGACCTGTCCACGTTTGTTATATTACACACTTACCAATCCCTGATGGAATTTTCAGCCTCTATAGCGCCGAGGAGCTGACGGTAGCTGGCTCAGGTTGGTGTTGCAAAGCCGTCGTTCGCCGAGGAGGACGCAGTGCGTTCAGTACTCTCTTCAAATATATACCATTCTACAAACTGGTCCACGTGGTCGGGCGTATATGTGTGCAGTTATGTAGTGCGGTGGTTGTGCCTCGAGAAGAGGCAACAGCTCTTTTATACTGTCTGAGTACTATGTGACACCCACCAACACGACTTCCGCTGTATAAGCCTTCCGGCAAGGCGGTCCTTCATGCTTTGGGAAAAGCTCAGAATGCTAGATCGACTGATGTATGTATGGAAACGAGACGGCTCCAATTTTAAGCACGCTCGAGGGATGCCGAAAACTCGTTGGGTACACCAATCCGTTTCTTTCCCTTTTGTTGATCTTGCTTCGAAAACTTAGCCAGAGTCATGAAAGGATGCTTGGAGAGGAGGTTTTTACAGTTGGCTGATCCAAGCATGATAGCCACTGTTATCAAACTTGTGGTACATGCTGATGCTGAAAACATAGTATGTCCAGCGCAGTCAAGATAACGAGCGGTGGTCGACTGATGGCTGTGTACTAGACGTAAGGGATGGTTGAGACAACTTCGCTCTTGTTTCTCTCTTCAAACCCTCGCCAGAATCGGCGTTCCAACCTCTCCCGATTGAACCTGACGAGACGGAACGTGCTGCACGGGACATTCCAGATACTAATTCGGATCTGGACTGAAAATTGAACAGGCACCGGTCTGGCTACATGTAGTCAGAAAGCTAGAGACTGGAAGGTGTTCCGAGTTCGACCTAAGCTCAAACCGACAGCTCGCGGTCATATAGTGTGCAAGCGCACACTATGGGGTGCTTCTAGTACCCCATGCAGATCTGCCAGCGCCAGCTTCCTATCCACTTTTCACTCTTTCATGGCGAGTGCTGCATATTCTTTGACCTTTGCTTGTCCAACTCAGCATAAGACATGCCACGTTATACCAAGATCAAATAGAGGAAGCATGAAATGGCTAGATGATTTGCAACTAATGGAGACTTTATGAATAGAAGCTTCGGGGAAAGCAGTATAGAAATGCAAAACAAGCCAATATTGTTCGGAGGTGTTGGCGTAAAAGGTCTATATTCTTGACTCTGCAATTGAGGTAATGTGGATAGCTGAGGAGGGCAGCCTGGACGGTGTGAATGTCAAGCGGCTGATCATAAGACCGGCCCATATCACAAAAAATGTCCAACTTCACATCCAACCTCAGCACTCCCACCAGACAGGGATCGCACCGGCGTGTACTTTTGGTCAGTCCCTAAATATTCAGTCCGCTTACTTCAGGTTAAGCCAGAACGTCGCATATGGCTCCTCAGCCGTAAATGTTTCCAGGGGCTTTGAAGACTTAAAGCTGCAAAAACCTGTACTTAAACTGCGAATCTTTCAGCAAACTTGCACCGACAGCCCAGGACATTCTCTCGAACCAGCATAGCTTTGGATAAGAACTAACGTTCATTCAAAAGAGATCTTAGCTGAAGTCGGTCAGTGCTGTCGAAGATGAATCCCTTGATCGGTACGCATACTCCTCCTCCTGGGTCAACAATTCTGAACTAAACGCATACGACAGGTCCTACCATGATGCAACAGCAACACAGTGGTCACGTCTACCTTCCCATCATTGACGATTCGAGTATCGGTCAACCAGAAGCATCAGATCAGGATCAGGTTGTTGATTTTCGAAGTGGTTACCGTAGGTTCCTAATCGTGCAGACCGTGCTTCAGACTTATCATGTGCATAGCAACAACGCCACAAGCACCTCTCTATAGTGACACCACCATCCTGCCAAGTCACAGCACCTGTAAGCGAAGCGCTTCGGAATGGCAAACCTTAGCTGACCATATTGCTGTTCCGTAGACCAACTCTTCACTGCAACGACATCGTATGGCTATCCAGCACCAGATTTTACAGTCTCAGGGATGAGTGATGTGCATCTCTTCTACTCTCAACAGCACGGAGATAGGGCGACGCAGCGAGCTTGGTATGGGAGCGACTTGCACTATCCTGTTGATGCATATGTCAACCGACCTTTTGATTTCAGAGCCACCACGCAGGATGATGTACGTGGTTATGGTTCCGACTGCTATCCGCCAACCAGCCAAGACCCGTCAGCAGTGGGAGTTTCTGATGCTCCTGCAATTTCCGAGGCAGACAATGTTGCATCATTCTCAGCACCCCAAGAACAGCAGGAAGACGGAAAGACATCTGTGATTTGTCCTAAGAAGGGCCAGAGCTCCCGTAAGAGGTACCATAAGCACACCGCCCTTCCAAGGGGTAAGGTGCTACTGTACCGGCGGGGTTTGCTGGGCTACAACCCGGAGACGGGCGAGGCCGGGTTCATAGCTCAGGCGTTACGACCATGCGAGATAGCTCAACTGGCTGCGTGCAAAACCAACATCGTCGTTAAAGCTGTCAACCGGGCGCTGACAGCCGAGTACGGGGCGTTGGAAGCCACTGAGATACGAAGGCAACGGAATGCCGCCAAGACAGCAGTAGCGATGGAGAAGAAGATGAAGAAGCTGAGCGCTCGCAAACTGAATCGAAACAACGAGACTGTGGATGGAGCATTTTGATCATGGACGCATTCGTAGGCAAACCGATTTATGAGCTGCGAGGGTCCGCAATATAAGAGCCTATGGATACTTTGGAAGCAATATCAAGAATACCAATTTCGGGACACAGCTTTTGGAAAGCAATGTTAAGGCCTCGTGCACTCCAACCATAAGAAATGCGTCGCACTTTCTAGTGCTTGATATCTTTGGAAGTTTGGATCTTCGGAGTCGTCCTCCGGATGATCGTAAACCCGCGTCGTAGAACTTCCATGAGCGCCATCATGTTACCTAGGTATAGCTTTAGGTACCACAGCAAAATCGAGCTTCGAGGCGACTCGAAACCATCAATTTATGTTCAATGACGTGGAATAGGCTTGACGTAAAGTTGCTGCTCGTGGGTCACCTCACGTAGGTGCGGTCGCTGATCGTACGGTGCATACTAATGCGCATGGAGAAAAGCGGCCCCCGGGTGGTTCGGAATGCAACCTCACCTTGCATCTAGACACGGGGCAAAACGCTCATGGTTTTGACAGTACAGATAAGCTCAACCATCCAATTGAAGCCCTGTCATTTGTATGTACGAGTATTGCTTTCCTGGCAATAAAGTTCGCCAGCGGGTGCACGGACTGGTTGAGCAAATCCTGTTGTGCTATTCGGCTTGTTCTTGAATTACTAAAGAATTCACGAACCTGGGTTCAATGTTGTGACACAGAAGGTTATGGTTGAAGAGAGCTTGTATCCCTAGCACTTCCATCTGTTGTCCCAGCATCGGTCAGTCTGAAGCGGTACACGACCTGGTTGAGGTTTTGCTCCGGTCGACAGCCATTCCTATACTCCCTGGTGCCAGTTTGGACTTCATGCGCAGCATTGTAGGCTAGCTCGACAGCAATTAATGATGAAATGGCTTATCAAACCCTCAAGCAATTGTAAAGTGCCCTGTAAGAGGTTATACCTTACCAATGTCGCTACTGATTGTTAGGCCTGAAAGATGTTCGAGATAAGCTCTGCCACACTTGCCAGAACGGATTCGCATAAAGACGGGGACACAACGAATAGAGTTATCAGTAGTGTTTGAACAATGAAAATACTAAACAAGCAGTGAACTTCGACATCGCTTTATCCGTATCACCTGGGAAAGCCTTTGTGCATTCTTAATACAGATTCACAACTTAGCCTTCTTTGTCTTCCCTCATTTAAGATCCATGTCCTCCCAAATGATGTCTATAATCTTTCACATCCAAAATATCCGAACCCTCGTTTCGGGTTCACCTTCTCGTACACACAATGGCAGACTCGTCCATGTCTGCTGGACAGTCAAACGCTTCTGCCTCCGGTCAACGCTCCATCTATATTAGAGACTTTATCAATAAGACTGATAACCAAATTCTGCTTTTCGGATATCAAAATGCTCTTGACGACATCAAAAGCCTGGTCGATCAGCAATACAACCGTCAATACACCGATTCAAATAACAGCTGGTGTGCGCTATATGCGCTTGAGATAAGTGCTGACCCCATTTGGCGATTACTTGGCCAGACACCGCCCCGTGCCCTCAATGGCTTCCTTCGATTGCGCATGGGTGGAGACTATGCACAGTGGGCATACGAAATATGCTCAATAGCAACCCCGCACCCCTCAGACGCTCATTCTACTATGCAAGGGATCTGGGTAGAACTAATGGCGTACGGAAACTTCTCTGCTAGCGTTATTAGGAAGTTGGTGTCTCTTGCTGGACTAGAACTCGGACAAACACTTCAGCTGGGCTTCTGCTCTTGGAACGAACTTCACAATCGCTGGGATGTATTTACTCAAGCGCCTATGGAAGGAGGTCAGGCCACAGCCACGATTTGGCTTATCAACGATAGCGCCGAGGGCACAGCAGAGTTCCCGGGAGAAGGTAAAATTGAAATAGAGAGTCATTGGTCGGGTTTCGCCCCTGATGCGCGTGATCCTGTCGCTGAACGACCCACAGGTAAGGCCGCTGCAAAGATTGCTGACGGGAAAGCCGTCATTCCAGGTGATGCATCCATACTCACAAAGCCGAAAGACCCTCCAACTGGTCCATCTGAAGGTGCTGACGAGCCAACTGGAACAGAGAAGAAGCTCAAGAGGCCAGCCCCAGACGAGGACAACGAGAGCCCAACAGCAAAGAAAGCCAAAGCCGCCGCGACAGAACAGGATGAAACAAAGCCAGACACAAAGAGGCACTACCGGCAAGTCAACGACGCACCCCCTTCTGATATGAGACTTCCGCTTGAGCACATGGAGGACATCACCCTCGAAGAGCTGTGGGTCTACTTCCCGAATCACTGCCAAACATGGCCCAAGTTGGTATACGACCTACTCAAGACAGGATCCAAGACAACCGGTAGTTGGAAACCGCTTGAGGACATGGTTAACGCTTCCCGAGTAATGGATTGGGCCCCAGGAGTCAACTTGTCGGACCGCCAGAAATGGGCACTGCACAACACAATCAACAAGGGAATGACAAACGTCATGAGAGGGCTGACGGGCGACGGCAACTGGACTCTGAGGCAACTCAAAAGCGCGAAAAAGAAGGCGGAAGAAGATAAGAGGGCAGAAAAGAATAAGAAGGCCGAAGAAGCGAAGAAGAAAGCCAAAGAAACGGGCCAAGAGGAAGAACCTGAAGTGTCTACTACCGATGCGAATGATACGCCGCTGCTGAATCCGGAGCTCGAAAGCATGCCTCTAGAGCCGCCGTCAGAAGTTGAACAACTTCAGGAACCATGGCCGCTTTGGAGGATCGGGGCAAATGTTATAAGGCATCGGGTTGCCGGTGTCTTCAGGGATCGAGTCATTACCGATATGCTAGCGCACTGGGAGGAAGTCCTGAAGGAGTACGCCAGATTGGCCAAGGCGCGTGGCTACCCAGATTCCGTAAATAACATTCCCGCTCTTCCTTCGGTTGGAAATTCTGCGCCTCCTGCTCCAGCGCCTCATGCTCCAGCGCCTCATGCTCCAGCGCCTCATGCTCCAGCGCCTCATGCTCCAGCGCCTCATGCTCCAGCGCCTCTTGCGCCGCTCCCGCCCGCGCCTTCGCCTGCCGTTCCTCGTCCTCCCATTCCTGGTCCTCCCATTCCTGGTCCTACCATTCCTGGCCCTAGTCTTACTCCTACTGTGCCTACGGTCGATCCGTACGCGTATGTCCCGCTAAACCAGCCTCAACCCTCACCTTATTACCTACAGCATCCTCTGCAGATTCACAATACCCAGTACCCCGACCTGCCATCGCCACCACCAGACCAGCAGCCAAGCGAGACTGCTCCTCCTGCCCAACTGTGCCTGTAGGAAACCAGAATGCTAATACTCCGCAGGATCCTGCTCTGCAGCAACCTCCGCCGAACGGCATTGATCCGTCACTTCTCGATCCCTCTTTACCGTAAGTTTCTTTTTCTGCGGAGTTTAGGTTTTACTTTTGTTTTTGGAGTTCGTTAGTCTTAGCAGTAGAATTAGAAATTGAAAAACTCTTGGGAGTGCTTTGGTACCCTCGGAGACCAGCTCCGTTTCAATTGGGACAGTGTAAGATAATCTAATTAGGAAACTATCCCCCCAACCCGCGCAAAACTGTCCGGAAGGACCCCCGAGGAGTCTCCTGACGCGCTAGTCAAAACAAACGTTAGCTGGTTTCCCCAAAGCATCGTGAGTTGATTTCGCCTCAGCAGTTACTCACCAGGAGGTCCTCGGAGGGTCATCACCGGTAAGCCCAATCCCTCAAGCCGAACCACAACAAAACAGAGCACGCTGCCCAAGCGTTAGCCTTGTAATATGTCCAGGCGGTCTCCCTTGCACGTACGAGCTTCTGTCCCCAAGAGGACGGCGGCGTAGCAAACTGGTCCGCATCCTCGACCACCTCCTCACCCTCCTCAGTGTACTGGGGCTCCCCTCCTGCATTCGCCGCCGGTGATGACGCTGGGTGGGAGGTGGTGACGGGCGCGGGAGAGGAGGCGGAAGCGGAGAGGTCGTCTAGTCGTAAGGCTTCACTCAAACCGTATTTAGAATAAGGACGGCTAGCCGGCGTTAGTGGTGATGATGTGGCAAAGAAGCATGATACCGATGTCAGTCCGCTGTGGGATATTGATTGAGACGCCATCTGCAAAATCACTTGGTGATTAGCATTGTCTGCGATTCTGGAATATGCACATAGCTAGAACACGCTGAGGAAGATCGCGATGCTCGAATCGGAGGCAGCCGAGTTCAAGCTGTGTTGAATACACGCCATCCTCTAGGCCTCCAAGTAGCTGAAGCTCATGCCTTGGGGGACGCCCCAGTGTGTATGTCGTTGCCTTGCAGATTTCTGGGGAGGGACCCTGCCTCGCTCAAAGCATCGGGAAAGGGAGAAATGAACGTACTGCTAATCACTCGGATGTCTGGGTGGTAAGCTGAGAGTACTAGACGCGTAGGAGGTCCAAGGATCACGACTGCTTGCAATTTTCCAGATTGTCTGAGGGAAATAGAATTTCTACTTTGTGTGCGATGTTCTTCAAGTGAAGTCGCGTTAGGTAAGCAAAGCCAACCATATCATACATGGAAACAGTTGTAACATATTTTTTGCAAAGTGAGATTTTTCTTTAGATGACGCGCCTTTGTCCAGATACAATGTTCGCGGACAAAGAACTCATCCTTTATTCTTCCACTCAAACAAAGCCATTGTATAGCTTCAATCGTTGTTCTTAACCATGGCAATATGATTTCACGTGAAATATCAGTCGTGAAACGAGTAATGGCCAGAAAAAGAGGAGTGACATGCACTCACCGATGTCATGCTTCGTCTCATACAAAACTCCGCTCTCTTCCCCACTGATCTTTCCTTCCCTCAGAACACTCATTCCCGCCAGCATCTTGAAGAAGCTAGCAAGTTCTTTCTTCAACATGGCAGGCTATTCGCCTTGGCTCCCTAACGCGAATCCTGAACAGCAGTTGCTCTCATCACCCCTGATCGATGCCCACTCCTTCGGCTCTTTCGCCCACGACATGGAACCGAGACCTCTAGGATCTGCACCGTCCTTTCAGAGACATATGGATTCCCCGGACATGGAACGAGATGACAGCAAAAGCATTTTGCATGATTGCGTCTTTCTCTGCGATCAAGGTCCAGTGTACGCGAACAGCGGCCCCGATGAACCGACAGGTCAATGCGTATCGCAAACATTCTCGATGTTCGATGGTCTGCCGGCAGACTGTTTTCCTCAGAACGGTCTGGATTATTCGGAAGTCCGACATGACTTACAGGCACTCGAATATGCTGCTCTGCCGAACAACCCATGGAGTCCCAACGGATCGTACCAGAGCACTCCTTGGGAGCATCAAGGTGCGTTTCAACCGTTCAGCGAGCTCGAATGGGGCCAGCGCTTCGATGGCCCACGCAATCTGTTCTATTCTGACCCTCTGGCAGGCACAGCTGCTCGCCACGGCTCCTATGGACAGCATGAGTTCCCTTCACTGCAGCAAGTGGGGTCAAACACAAGCGCAAACACAGTGCATACCGAGATCCTTCAAGGCTCTGACCATCTCCATCAGCCCTCAGTCGCTGGCCCGATTGCACCGCCAGCTGCTCTTACACGAGGTGAAGCGTGGAACTTTCTCCAGCAGAAGCTTCAATCTAATCCCGAACTTCGCCAGTCCGACACTGTGTTCTTCGTGGTGAGCTCTGATGCCCTGAATCCAGGTCCCTATGCTCTCTCTTATCGCGACCAACCGGCTCGCAGCTATCCTGAAGTTGGAGTAGAGCAGTATTCTGCTTTGCAATCTGGGCATGTCTTTCCGTTGGGCTCAATCCGCTTCTTGGCTTCCCCTTGCGGAGCGTGTCAGGCCGTCGGTCGCGACTGTGATCATGATTTCCCTTGCCAATCTTGCCATGTGCGTGACATGCACTGTCTACCAACAACAGAACACAACAATGTAACAGCGTCTGCTACTCCTCAAAGAAGAGGTAAGACTGCTACAAACGACAACCCTGACCATCCGGAGTCTTTGCGCCGCTCAAAGCGTAAGCGCGAAGCTCCGACCGGAGAGAAGACCGAACAAGCGGATGGCGAGTTCCTCCCGGACTTCTCCAACCTAGAGCGTACCACAGTTGAACAAGGCAAGGCAGCAAAGAGAGTTCGTGTCGATGGCCAACCTTCTCGGACGGACGGCTACCGGAAGAGCATACCAAACGCGCCTCCAGTTCTCACCATGCTGCCGGATACGGAATGTACTGACGAGGAGCTTCTTGCTTACCACCCTAACCATGTCAAGTGGCCTCTTCTTGCTGCTCGTCTTATCGAAAATGGATGGACTCCTCCGAAAGTCGCGCAATACATCAACACGAGCCGCGCTCTTTACGGTACCGCTGACGAAATGAAATCGAACACCTACAGCAAAATGATCGGCACAAGCCAGTATGTCGTCCACAACAAGGGTGACGGAACCAAGCGCGATGGAAGATGGATCCTCACCCCAGGCATGGAGATCCCTGATCTGGACATAAACCCATCCGGCTATGAGCCCCGAAGAGGGAAGAAGACTGGAAACCTGGAAGACTACCCTTTGGCGGACCTAGTCAAGGGTGTTAAGGCTCGTCCAACAGGCCATAAGGCAGGCATCTATACGGAGTGCATCAATTACGCTCTTACTCATGCAGACGAGGGTTGGACAATCTCGCAAATTCCGCGTCTGGTCGAAACGATCAAGGTACGTTCCGCAAGCGCGCATTCCAACGGCATATGTCATTAACTCTGTGCAGGATGAGGGCTATGAGACGGGGACGATCTTTGCGGCGGAGAAATAGGAGTTCTTAAAATGCAACACATCTTCTGAAGAGAAGGAAGGGGAATGTCAGAAAGTACACATATCTTTCTTACACAGCACTCGGAGTTATGGAGTAAACAGTTTCTATCCTGCCATTGGGTTCGAGATAAAGTCTTTCATACAACTAGCTTGTGGTAACGTTTCCTTTCACGAATTAAGGGTTGTGACGCTGCTTGGCGTCCTTTGAGTGATTAGTTAATGTTCCGAGAAGGGGTGGGATACCCACAATGTTCTACCAATTCAAAACACGGCTATCTATCATCTTATTCTCCCCTAAGTTCATGATTAGCTGATAACCATGTAAGAAGACACTGTGACCAAGTAATAAACATGAATGGCAGGTATTTTAGGGTGTATAGCACAACGATCGAGGTGGAGGTCGTCCCCGTCGGGATTGGATTTTCCGGCCCAGTGTTTGCTTTCCAACCGAGGCCATCTTGTTCGAACTACAATTGTATCAAAATGTATCTCTTGAGGGCCGTCCAAATGTTGTAGATCTCTTTCTTAGTCGATTTTCCACTGATTTCCCACGGACCCCTTTTCGTCTTCAATATGCCGCATAGTCTCATCTGGAGTCCGCCCGGTACCCAGACAATGCTAAACCCTTTTGACGTCTTTTCTTCTGAATAGTAAGATCATGAAGTCATGTAGAAGAGTCTGTAACTTATGAGGAGGCGTCCAGTGGATGATGTGATGTCGAGGAGCCACACGTGAAACGAACTTCCGTAGCGGCAGCTTGATTATCGAGCAATTGGAAAGTTACGAGTTGTTCGGGGGATCGCCATGATACCATAAACAATTGTAGAACTCAGCTCATACCTTCTTCGAAACCACGGGTTTGGTGTATTTGGTGGAGGACGAGGGATTTCACTTATCAGATGCCTAAGGCGTCGAGCGCATGCATGGCACGTCCAGCGATGGGGTTGAACGTCGACGTGGGAGATAACCATATCAGGGCCGTTGGAAACATCGATGTTGCACTGGGTATCTCCATAACACCAGCAGAACTGGCATCTTCTACACACAATCACCACGTATACACGCATCTGTATATTGAATCAATCCGTGTGTTCACAGTTGACGGGAGGTCGCCGTACAGTTGATGTCTTTAGATCAGGTGGAGGAAATGTACAAGCAGGGAGGTCAGCTGTTCATAAGAAGGATCAGTCTCGCATACGTGCGGGGGCACTGCAGATATTCTCACTGCAGTTGTGCTTCTGGGCGCTGATCTGATCACGGCTTTGAGGACCGTAGGCAAGGGGAAAGGTTCGCTGCGAAGAACTCCGAAGTGATGGTGGTTGGTTGATGGCGAATTTCCAGAAGAAGTCATTGTGGGCAGACCAAAACAAGGGGCTGGTTATCGGCTAATCATTACACGAATTATGACGTTCTCTGGACTATCTGCAATGCAGCATAATCTAGGCTAGAAATTGGGACAGCGGTTCATCATAGTATAGGCTACTTATTGCTATAACCATTGCTTGATGCTAACTCTCCGAATACAAGGGGAATACTCTTGTGACATTGTACATTGACAGCTTAGGGTTGTCGGCTAATCTTGGCGCGTAGAAGTAGGAATTGAAAACTCACTTACCTTGACCACGATTCCCAAACCAGCACCCCACCTCCATCATCATGACCTGATGACTGCCTAGCGAGACAGCTCACCCAAACATGCTCGCACTCATTTACTTCACACATCTCATACCGCCTGCTTGTCCTTACTAGTCCTAAGCTTCTTCAGCCACATCAAGTTGCGGGGTGTTGAATACTTAGCACATCTTTAGGAGTTCTAGACTCTCGATCTCGCACATTTTCAGACCTCTCCGCGTCTTGTCAGGAAGTTTACCCCTTGCCCAGGAGTTTGTTTGCTATCGACAACTTGCTATCTTGCCGGAGAAGTTTATCTTCTTGCCCACTCTCGACTACTGGCGATTTCTTGGGCCCTCCTCTCGGCATTGAAAACTGGCCTTGTTGACGCTTCTGCTTGCCGACCGAGCTGTGACACCCAACCATTCTTCAACCTTTCTGGGTAACTTGTTGTCAGTCAAAGCTCTTGGTCGGACGTCTTCGTCGCACCGCCATTGTAGCTCAGTTACCACATTTCCGACAATCATCACCATGGCATTGAAACAGACCGGATACGAAGGCGATCTCTATCTCGCCCATGACGACTCCTACGCGGTGAGAGACATGGCTATTCGGCGATCAAAGAAACAAGGTATGCACACTCTGTCTTATATCCATGGCATACTAATCCTTCTTCAGAGACACCCGAGGATGACAGGAAAACTTTTTCACGAACCCTCTCGCTCCGTAAGCCGCTTGAGCATCATGATCGCTTCGGCGCGACACCTCAAACCTTGTGGTCAGAGAGCGAGACTCAAACCCTGTTACAAAGTCAAGGAGCATTAGGAGTCTGGAGCACCATGTCGCCGTATTCGGTCATTAATCCTTTCGCTACAAGCCCGTACTACATGAACGGCGGTTTCAGTTGCGATGACGAGGACGTCTTTGGACCCGATCCATCAACAAACGGTAAGCACACAACAACTCCCCCATTCGTGCTCTTCGTGTTGGAGCCGCAGCATAGACAAGTTCGGTTTGAAATACAAGAAGACAATGAAAGCGGTTACCCTGCCGTAGTTCAAGTGTGGTCGCGATCTCTTTATGGTATCTTTCACTAACGCGTCTGCTGCATCTAGGCTTGAGAGACTTTCGCCCTGCCCCCACCTTCCTGACAGAACTAATGAAAGGACAACTTCTTGTCGACGCACCACCTGGACGCTCGAGTGGCCAGCCTCGAGGTCAATATGCATCTACCGGAAGGAGGACATACTACATCCCCAGCAATTTAACATCACTGGAGATTCTTGATAAACATCTTGCAGACGTAGTCGGGGACGTGATTTTGGAGTACTTCAATCACGGCTGGAATATGGCCGCCATGCATACCTGGGTTAACAGAAGCGTTGATCTTACAAAGGAGCATGAGCTCATAACTCGGGCCAACCTTCGGCAAAGGCGCTCTTTGGCTTAGCGTCAGAAAACGTCCCGAAGGGTCCCAGCGGTACGTGTTCCAGCAATCAGCTGGACAGCTGAAGAGCTCACCTTCGCGGAGCACAGAGGCTCAGCCTGAGCTTGAGGAGCGGGGCCGTTCTATGGTCAGCACGGGCTGTCTCCGCCAAGCAAACTTCCCGTCGCAGCAGATCCGTCCCGCCCACTGATGGGCGCGCCTACAGGAGGAGAGCAAGACTTTGCAGAGCTTGAGGAGCGGGGCCGTTCTATGGTCAGACCGGACTGTCTCCGCCAAGCGAACCTCAACTCACAGCAGACTTATCCCGCCCACTGATGGGCGCGTCTACAGGTGGAGAGCAAGAGTCGGCATAGGCTGAGGAGCGGGGCCGTTCTATGGTCAGAATGGATTGTCTCCGCCAACCGAACTTCGACTCACAGCAGACCTATCCCGCCCACTGATGGGCGCCCCTACACGTGGAGAGCAAGAATTGACAAACCTTGGACAGCGCGAGAATACGTTCCCCGGAAAGAACGCCTCTCTCGTTCTGTCCACGACTCGTGGAGAAGGCGCGACGGCGAAGTACGACCTGCCAGCTGGTACCTCGTTCCACAACTTCAGTCAACTCTTCCACCCCCATCAGCTCGTTGCTCGTTCAATTGCTTCAGCTCAAAGCTAGACCTGCAGAAAGGGACTTAGGTAATGCGGTCAAAGTCATCCCCAAGGACGCCGGCGCCACCCGCAACACCGCGTCTAGTTTCGAGAGGATAATCGCCGACATTGACGACCTTGGCCAGTTGAGCGTGCGGATGAAGTGACTGGCAAGCTTCTTCACGACGACGGCAAGTAGCGACCGAGCGATCACAGGCCCATCAGGAGTCGAGTTCGAGCGACAGTTCACGAGGATAGTGTAGGTAACACAGCAGTATTATTGGCACCAGCATCACGACAACAGCAGGCAGCCAACCTCCACAGAGCGACTCGCGAAGAATTTCGAGGCGCAGCCAGCGTGATCAATACCAGACGCACATACAAGGCCAGCAGCACGGAGCAGCGACACTAATGTTGATCGGATCGCGTACTTGTCGCAAAGAACTGCACCGCTAATGAATCTTCTGCAAGCCCAAAGTTCAGCAAGTGCATCTGAGGAACGTCCATCAAGGATCACATGAGTCGGGGAGCGTGGTGTCGTTTCTCTGGATGATTAAGATGCTTGAAAGCAAGAGTCCGCAACATTCAACGAGAACAACCACCATCAGCATCACTACAACAGCAGACAACCGACCTCGCATGAGAGCGGCTCACCCGGAAGGCCATAAGCCTCACAAAAGAACAACAGTCACGCCAAGATTCTTATGAGCCCGAGTCAGCAGCAGTGCGGCGACTGGACCCATGATGCTACGAGCCATGGAAAGTTGCATCGGCTTTTGCTTTTCTGGGAGTCGCTCTCTTCAGTCTGGTGTTCTGCGCAGTCGACAATATTATTACAGGACCTAGAACGGTATAGGCTCCAGTCCTTGACACAACTGCCAGACGCACAATGCTAGAACCTCTAGTAAAGTGCACCGGCTTCGGTTCTTCAAGAGGGGTCACCCTCTTTTCTGACTTGGTGCCCGGTCAGCAACATGACTATCAGGCCCACATGTAAAGCCAGCCCAAAGCAGTGGCGAGGCCAGCCTCTCAGAGAAGAGGATCAAGTTATTCCCGCAGCATGGTATTGGGCTCACCAGTGGGCCACGCCACCTTGCGTGTGGGAAGAAATGCAGGCATTCCAGGTTAGTGGGCCTCACCTCAAGCTCAGCCCAACTCGCACTATTCTCCCGTGCCCTGCTAATCACGATTTTAGATTTGGATTTCAATAACCCTCGAATCATGCGCGTTGTACGGCCGGTGTCTCTCTTCAGAGATGACCACTCAACGCGGCCGGTGTCTCTCCTTCAGAGATGACCAATCAACGCGGCCGGTGTCTCTCCTTCAGAGATGACCAATCAACGCGGCCGGTGTCTCTCCTTCAGAGATGACCATTCTTGGGACTATCATTCATTCCGTTTCTCGTATACTGCCTTTGCGAACTCCACGACAAGCACCACGGTGCCGGAGCATGCGGCGGATGCAGAGGGAAGGCGAGTGTCAGGTTTCGGCCCAGGGCATTACAAGTCACCGAGCAACTTCATACGGCAATCATCAAGAAGCAGCCGTTGGGCATTGCTCGAAGAGACAGCAAGAAAGCAAGTAGACGCGGACATGGAACCGAACGTAGAATGCACGATAAGACAGAAGAAATTACGGCCGAAAACCTTCTGGGGTAGATACCGCGAGCATGCATGGTGGCGCCTCGTACTTGTTGAGAGAAGTACCGCAGGCCTGCAAAGGACGGCCCTCGTTTCTAACTAGACAACATGCCCCGAGCATACATTGCCTTGAGGGTCAGTGAAACGATGCTTTTGCAGACCGGTTCCATTAGCAAAGCGACAGGTCCGCGATCTAATGTTTCAGCCATCCACGGCATCAGCAACCCGGTACTTCAAGGAAACGATGCTGGGTTTCCTTCAAACTGGATTAACGAGGTCAAACGCAAGGCATCCAAAGCCGAGTCCAATCCAATCACATGGATGGCCTACGGCTCTGTCGGACGCAATGTCGTTGGCTCCATCTACAACCAAGCCAACACGAAACCCTATTGTTGAATGTTGGTTATGAGGTATGATATGCCGCGGGGAACGCCGCATGATCATGCGGCGTTGGCAGTGCCCCCCGCAGCTTGCAACTCTTCCCTACGAATCGGGGTCACCGCTTCACGCTGGTCCATGACAGCCAACGGGTCATGGTACGCTCTCGAGGGCCGAACGGTACAGAGTTTAAAGTGCTCGGGTGCGCTCTGGCGAACGGTTGAAAGCTCGTAGTGCTTGTGGTGCGCTCTGCGGCCGAACGGTTGAGAGCTCCTAGTGCTGAGGCACGAGGATGGGCTTCTCGTTTGGTATCGTCACAAGCATCATGGAATGCTACGGGAGTACTCCAGATGAGTGTTCATAGCTACTCCTCATGCCAAGAGGTGGCTCCGCCTTTTTCATCCTTGGACCTACGAGAAACTCGTCTCCTGGGCTTCGACAAGAAACGAGCAAGTTTGGCGAAGCCCTCATTCTGCAGCAGTTGAGTTCTTACAATTGTTCCCAAGCTTGAAGGACACTTCGGGGAAGTCATGGGCTATGAGCGTGTCGTGACAAAGTCACAAACCTTCGGAACGGGATTGTGAATAAGACATGGATGATTTTTCCATAGATGCCATATTTCTTAGAACAACTACATTTCTCTTCACTGCAAAACATACACTAGTAATATTTCTCCCTTCGTCCCACATAAGAAGGCAATGTCCATTTCTATGAGGGACAGCCAGAAACCAGGTTGGAGACGTAGATGTTATATTTTAAAGAAACGCCAGAGCAGTCACTGAATCGGCAACGTCAAAGTTCCTCGGTCTCAGAAGGCTGTCATTTTCATAATCCCGGTGAACATCCAGCTTCAAAACGCGACGAAATTGACCCTGAGCAGACAGGAAAGAAACCTTGAGTAAGAGTGCTGCCAATCGGTTGAACGCAACCGGTACACATCATGACCGGCGAGGCAATCCAGCTCCTTCGTCCTTGCCAACCGTCACCCGCCAATTTTGGGACACTTTCCTAAGCACCAGTGCACGTCATGCTCTTCTTTTCGCCCAAGCAGCCGCTTCTATGAGACGGAGCTCTATGAGGGCGACGTCCCGTCCGCCGTCAAGCTTTGAGCCGTGCTTTGCCTGGGCTAGAAGATCCGCATTGACTCAAGCGCTTCTTTTTTGGCGATAGTATGAACACGACACGCTAGGACTTGTGCGGTGAAGCGATAACGATCGCACTGAGCCCGACTTCTCTTCGTCATAGAGTGGTTACATCCGGTACCAGGTCAGGCATGCCATTCGCTCCAATTATTCAGAACAGTTTCGTCCCATCCGCCTGCGGTCAAGGCTGGATCTCTAGGTAGCAACCATGCCTACCCCAGCTCAATGGCTTCCATCTGGTATCTTGAGGTCTCATCCTCGGGTTATGATTTCACTTCTTGGCTTCTGTTCGGCAGGACGGAGTGGCACGAGAGAGAGGCCGTGGGATTCGAGCTGCGGATAGGATGAGGTCGGTCGCATCGCGGGCTCATTGACTGGAACTCATATAAAGCTCAATCTGCGAAGAGTCAGATGCTAGAAGCTCAGAGTGAAAGTGTTCTTACTGTCTTGACTTCATTGCTACATCCACAGGTGAGGAAGAGCTGTGTATGCCGCCGGTCAAATAAGGTAGTCTATCCGTCTGACTCCTCACGCACGGAAGGAGCGTATGCCATGTTTATCTCGCGGGGTCTTTCCTTCTCAGTCATAGCCTTTCATAAGAATCTCCCTTTGTGTCACCGCCATCCGCTCTCTCCTGCGATGGAAGAGTTTTCCTTTCTCGTTGTTCCCTTTCACGGCCGACAAAGAAATCCCGATTTTTGAGTTACCAGCGTCGACATATGGCAATTGGTGCTGATTGTACTCGATGAATTTCTCCAGATCGGACCGATTGCCTTACAAAGATCTTGAGAGCAGTACAGCTCAGCTTTGTTTGAATCGGGAGAACGTACTCCGTAAAGCTTGGCTAGAATGGTTTGGATCTCTGCAAATATGCGACCCCTTGTCGCTTACAGCGTTTAGTCAGCGGCTTCCAGTGCATGTACATAATTTTAGACCAAAGTCAAATTCAACGTCCTGTGTTAGCCTCCATACTCCTATTTCCACTCTATTGCCCTCGATCTCTCACTTCCAGTGCTTAGAATAAACTCTCCCACGGCACAAGAGCAAGCCACCCCACAGTGAGATTGAAAGGTTTCAGATCGGACGTTGCTCAGAATCTCGCACGCTCCGCACGCTCCGCTGCATGTATCGAGATAGCAAATCTGCGCGGTTGGCGTAATCACCTTGTTACGAAGACATCTTAGTCACTGTAGCATGAATCCTCTTCGTTTGCCCATGCTGATTTGCAAGCAAATTTCCCTATGTATAGCTACTTACATACTGTCGCCCTAAGCCCCGCGCTCGTACATGCCTGTATATGCTGCATGTAATCCTACCTCCATACTTTGTCCGTCTGTCTCCGTCTTTTTGGATACTCTCAGCACCAGTAAACCTGTCCAATAGCCTCAACCCGACGGTGAAGGGAGTAGTACAAAGTCTCGTATGGTCAAGATGGCAAAGATCCAAGGGAAGTAGAAATGAGCACTTCCTGGTGGTCTCTTCCATGGTCGCTGGTACAAGCCTCACCCTTCCACATCTCTGCCTTTCCTGAATGCCAAAAAGTTCCGGCTCCGATCCGCTATTGTTCTCTCCTCTCCCGGACTCATGGGAGATCTGATATAAAAAGTTGTAATGATAATGTCGTTACTCACCTGACGTGTTCAATATCGGAGTTATCTACTTTGTCCTCTGTAATACAAAACAACCTGAAAGCTGTGTCGAGAAGCAGTATGAACTCTTTAAAGATCACCGAGGACTCTCGAGCAACAAGGAGAAATTCACGCGTGCTAGTGTCTGACCGAAAAGGCATACCTATAAACATTGATCAAGCAAGTTAATCTATTGCCATCGGACTAAGAACAATTACGCATGCTGCTATGCTTCTGTTGCTATGTCAAGGTGCATTGCAAACACAATTCAGAAAAAGGCCGCAGTTCGTCAATGAACCCATGAAACAACGTCTCTAAGAGTCAACGCTGCATTCCTGGCGCACCTGGTCCCTCTCGCGGCAAAGCTATCATGCCAGTGTACAGCTGAAAAGCCCCCTCAAGACACTACTGGTACAAAATTCGCTCTGGCTTCTGCACTGCACTATGTCTCTCTCGACTCCGGCCACCTAGCTTACGAGGCTCCGAAATAATAATACAATAGGTAGGAGCCTACGAAGCGCCTAAGTCGGGACTGCTGTCGCCGCTAGCTACCCGATAAATGGTGTCACCAGAGGCTGTCGTTGCTGCCACGTAGAAAGAACAGCGTGCTCCTCCCTTTCACCGATGCTCTTGGATATTTGACATTGCCGGAACTAATCAATGACTGGGCACACAGTGCCGCCGGCGCTAGCTGTTTCAGGAAATCATGGAGTTTGTCGTCGAACTTCTACCGGAAAAACTGTAATTATCCAATTGGTCGGAAATAAGGGCCTGCTTTTCACGGCTCGATACCAGATACTCCAGGGAATCCTTGCTTCGTTGCGGAACTTCTACCGGACAAACTTGGCTTCTCAGCCGCTCAGTTGTGCCGACGCTAGCTGTTTAGGGGAAGCTGTTCAATTGTCGTCGAACTCCTGTCGGAAAAACCTTTTCTTTTGCCGCCGTAGCCGTCAGGGACTTCGCTCGTCACCGACAAAGTCACGGGACTTTCGCCATATATCCTGAGTTTGTCGTCGAACGTAGTCGGCGCCGATTTGCCTCCGGTCCTGCCAGCGACACCGGATCAATTCGGCCTGAATACAAGAACTGAGACGATTGGTCAGACAGGATGCCGTTCCTATCCTTTCTTTACCCTAAGGCTTGTGTGTACGTCGCGCTTGACTATTTCAATGAATCAACAATGTATTGCACTTCCCGTCGAACATCTGACGGCTTCGTTTTATCCTCCGATCTGGCAGCTCATCGGAGAAGTCACGGGACTTCGCTATACATTCTGAGTTTCTCGTCGAACTTCTATCGGATAATCACGGCCCTTTGCAACCGACCGGCGCCAACCAGCCCTTCTCTTCACGCCCATTGCCGAGGGGGCTAGCCTATTCAAGGCATGTGCAATCACCGTCGAAATCAGCTCGGAGAAGGTTGATCCGGCCAAAGGCTGCAGGTGGGCCTCCAGCTCTACTACTTTACATCCGTCACTGAGGACGCTAGCCTGTTCAAGGCATGTGCAATCACCGTCAAAATCAGTTCGGAGGAGGTTGATCCGGCCAAAGCCTGGGCCTCCAGCTCTCTCCTACTTTACATCCGTCGCCGAGGAGGCTAGCCTCTTCAAGGCATGTGCAATCACCGTCGAACACAGTTCGGAGAAGGTTAATCCGGCCAAAGGCTGGGCCTTCAGCTCTCTACTATCGCTGATGCTCTTTTTTTCAATAGATCGATACCCGCCTTTAGCTAGGTAGAGTTATCTCACGCCAATGGACTGCACTGCTACTTAGTTGCGCCTTTCACCTTAAAGTTGGGGTCGATGCTAATCTCAGCTGTGAGTATATATTCCTCTGCAACAAGACTGCGAAGTACTCTTTGCGGATCCCGTAACTTCTTGAGTTTTGTGTCGAACGTCTACCGGAAAAACTCGGCCCACTACTGATCTTACTTGGGTCGGTTCATCAACTGAACGGCTTTCGGCAACTGCTGCTCGCAGCTACTGGATCCTCCGGTCCTAGGCCGTGATTAGCCGCTGCAGTACATTGGAAAGACTGTCCTAGCGTCTGCCGATTTGGTTTGCGTTACTCCCAAGGACCTTGTGTAGCTTCGACATTATCTAGGCTTAATAACGAGTCAAAGCTTGCGAGACGCTTCTAGTCATAGAGTCTCCAGCATGCATACATTACACCTCTCCGGGTTGCATTGAATTAAACTCCCCTTGTACCCATGTCTGCATCAATATGTACCCCTCATGATTGTGATAAAGCAGTCCTGTATGCTTCTCACTCGAAGTACGGCACAATGGGACAGGCCGCCGAGCTTGTTCCTGAGGCTCTTCACTCAGACAGGCTTCAAAAACACCCGGATTTAGGTTAGGTCCCACAGTTTTACCCTGCTGACCTGAAATAGTGGCAAACTTTGGTGCTTTAAATACTACGGATGTCAAATCTAGCGTATATGCTCATTTCTGCTCTCATAAAGACAGTCGCGCCTCAAACAACGCAGTATCGTTCGACGTTCTCTACACTATGGAGACGCCGGACGTGCTGTAAAGAGATATAGCCAGTACAACCCATGGAGCGTTGAGCAAGCGTCTTAAGGCAGAAATTGCAGTAGCCCAAGTCTCCCCTCCGTAGTGGTTATTTGCGTACCGCAACTTCCCAAGTCTTGTCGTGTTGTGAGGATACTCGGAGTCCGTTCTGGTCTGCAATAATCTGCTAGTATTTATGCCTATCAAGTTTACACCCACGAAAGCTCGAAAAAACTATCCGGCACGTGGACTGTTTGCCTCTGCTGTTTGTAACGTTCGGCAAGTGAGCTCCAGCATTCACATCTCCGATCACCCTCGCTTAACGTTCACCGTCACCCTCTCTACCTACCTTATTTGGTGAATGCGGTCAGCACCGGACCAATCTGCCCCACTTTAAATTTCCCACATTCATCATCACCGCTCCTCCTCCACTCCACTTCACCTCCTCTACTGCTGCTGCCACCTTCAAACCCGGCTGCACCATTCAGCGTAGGATTGTCGTGGTCTTCAGCTTGGTAGACGAAGATCACTCACATTTTCGGAACGTTACCAGCGGAAAGACGGTATGTCTCTATCTCATCAAAGCACGCCGACCTGCTTCTTCTAATCTCTCACATCGACAATACTAAAATCACATGTGGGTCATCACAACTCCTGCACCTAGTCGAGACCTCGTCACCACCTCTCTCATGTTGAAGAAACTTCGTGCAGGACAGACGGCATTGTGGATTGCACATCATCATCATTCCCACAATTCTTCCACCTATTGCGTTGGCAGAGCAGCGACGGAGGACAAGTGCTAACCCAAATACCTACAGGGTCTCAAACAAGATGGCCGGCAGACATAGTATGGACAGTTCGCTCTTCTTCAGCTTCGGAGACCCACCTTCACCGGCCGAGAACCAGATGCCGGATCGCTCTGAGCTGCTCGGCGATGAAGTTCATCGCAACGCCCCCTCACCATCTTCACGTCCCAACCATACAGTCTCCCGCAAAAGCGCTGGTGGCCGTTCCATCCGTTCGCGACGTCTCAGCACTCTGAGATCAATGAACGTGAGCACCCGTGACAATGACCGCGACGACGACGACTACTCCGGACCGTCATCGCCTTCGCCGTCCGACGATGGCGAAGTCACCAGAAGAACACCGCGAGGCCACCACCATTCTGCTCCGCCGTCGAAACGCAGTCACCGCAAGACTACCTTGACCCCACTTCCTATTACCTCCGCCCAGCGCCTCAAAGCTTCCCTCAAAGAGTCCGGCAGAGTCAAAGGTATCCGTCGCCGTCAAGTTCAGGACGATCCCGAGAACTACCTCATCATGAAGCTTCGCATCGAACAGAAGATGAATTTCACGGACATCGCCAAGATCCTGAATGACGAGCGTATCAAGAACGGCCTTCAACCATCATTGACCCAAGCCGCCGTTTATGGTCGTTTCGTTCGCAACGCTCCGCTCGTGGCAGCGAAATACGGAGAAACACTCGATCCGAAGGAGTTCATGAACTTGGGAAAGACACTCAATAGCGGAGGAGGCGGAAGTGAGGCTCCAGTAGCGAGGTTCTCGGCCAAGCAGGATGAGCATCTCGTACGGAGCTACGAGGAGGTTCAAGCTAATCTATGGAATATGGTGGCGCAGAGATTGGCGGACAAGTGTGGAGCACAGTTCACACCGGAGGATTGCGCGAAGAGGTTCAAGGCTATTTGAGAGGAGGTCACTGCGGTCAGAGGGAGTGTCCAGGTTGCTAGCCACCTCGGACTTCCCCGTGGCTTGCCTCTTCTCAAACACGCCCTTACCAATTGGGAGAGGAGCGACCATCGAAAATGTCTTTCATCTACATCTCTAGGTCGTATGTTTGTCATCGGATAGAAAGAAAGCGGAAGTAATGGGAGCTTCGGGTAGCTAGCACACATATTCTGCAAACATTGCGGTGGATGAGCTTCATTGGGCAGCTGCAAGCAGGTAGTACATAGAGCTTATTCATTTCTTCAAACAAACTGTATGGTACAGACATGCCTAGTGGTACTGCTGTCATTCATATGTTTTCCCTATCCTGCACAGCAAATATCGTCCGCTTGCCATCTTCCGCTGCGTTCCAGAAATTGTATTTCTGGCCGGAAGCAAACTGTAAGAGCAATCGGGAATCACGCCGTAGATATTATCACGATCCGTTGCTCTTAATTTCCAACTCAATCTGCAGTGCACCACGACCATGTACTTTCACTTGCGTGGACAGCTCTCAGACCGCGCATCGCTAGGGTGGCCTGGTGTATGATTCAAGGTACGGTGTGAATTTTCTTGCCAAGACTTTTAAAGCGAGCAATTTTCACGATTCTTATGAAGGATGACCGAGGTGAATTTTCCCATTCTGCCATCCGTCACCGCTTACATAGTTCGGTCACGCAGCGACTCACGCTCTCGGCAACCGCACAATGCCAATGCCAATTAATGCATATATTTACGCCAGATTTCGCCTTGACGATCTCAATGATTCAAAGCATCCTCATCAAGAGGTTGGGCAGACATTGAACAGTCATGACATCGTCGCATTAGAGTCTTTCGTGACTTTCTTGCGCCGTATAGTTTGCAGGTGTATAACCAAAAGGTGGGTTGCTAAGCTACTAAGCTACAGAGAATCTGTTATGCGTATACATGTGTGCTGCGGGTTTCCAGACTGATTAACAGGAATGTCCGACCTGTATCCTGCCTTCATCTCTGGACAATTGCGATAATTCTGCGAAAGAAAGAATATTTTTGCCTTCCGACACTCCTGCTCTTTGTCATAGGTCCATATACTCCTGTTCCTTGTTATACAGCCTTCAGATCCGGTGCTTTGTCACCTGTCCAAAGGTGAAAGGTGGACAAGCAGCAGACATGGCACGCATCTTCATCACTGGCTCCTCCGACGGTCTCGGCCTGCTCGCTGCGCGCAAATTGATATCCCGCGGTCACACTGTTGTATTACATGCCCGAAATGTCCAACGTGCGGAAGTCGGTCGCTCTGGCGCTCCGGGAGCAGAAACATGCCTTATCGCAGACCTATCCAGTATTGCAGAAACAAAGAACCTTGCCGCAGAAGTTAACAAGATCGGCCCATTTGACGCAATCATACACAACGCTGGGGTTGGATACCAGGAACCTTATCGCAAGACAGTCGACGGTTTGGCACAGGTCTTCGCCGTCAACTCACTCGCGCCTTATATTCTTACTTGTCTTATCGAGAAGCCTAAGAGATTGATATACACCAGCTCTGGACTGCACAAATCTGGAGATCCGAGCCTGAAAGATATTGGATGGACAAGTGGCCGACACTGGGATGGATTCCAAGCCTATTCGGACTCGAAGCTCCATAATGTCATCCTTGCCTTCGCGGTGGCGAGGAAATGGCCGAATGTCTACAGCAATGCTCTTTCGCCGGGATGGGTCGCTACCAAGATGGGTGGCGCAAGCGCATCGGACGACATGGAGCAGGCGGTGGAGACGCAGATTTGGCTTGCTACCGGAGAAAATAAGTCCGCGGATGTTTCTGGGAAATACTTTTACCACATGAAAGAGGAAAGTTGTATGAAGGAGGCACATGATAAGGAGAAACAAGACCGATACCTGAAGACTTGTGAGGAAATATCCGGGGTCAAGTTTCCAGCATAATCAGTCTCGCGGCAGCTGCAGTTGTGAAGTCGATTTCGGAGACCCATGCGCCGCTGGAAGCTCCCTAGCATCCTCAGGGGTTACTTTGTCTGCTGTCGATTTAGTGACTGCTCAAACCGTCGTCAGACATAGTAAGTCGAATGCAACCCTCTAAGCTTACGGTCTTACACTGATTCAAGTTGCTAGGGTATTGGAGATACAACTGGTCTGTGAAATGGTCGGCAAGCACTGTTGATCGGCACCGTCGGTTGAGAAAAAGGAGAGACTTGCCTCATTGTGATTGTGGTGGTGGTCCTCGAGTAATGGTCAAAGATGCTCTTTTGAGCCACTGCCTACGATCTCTAGTGGAGCAGTGGTAGTCGAAAAAGCCTCTTCATTTAAGATGATGGATAGCTGTCGTTCACAAGCAAGGCGGTTTATGTGACCGATAATGAATGCCGTCGTATCCTTCTGGGTTTTCTTACACGATTTCGATCCCAGCCCGTTGAGCGTTGAACGGGATTTTCGTTCGACCCGTTGGTCGATGTCCCTCGTTATCGCTGTGAAGAAGATCTGGTCCTCCGTGATACTGAGCAGAAGTACAAACGAGCTGAGGGCGCTGCGAGGTTCCCATCGCTGTCCATGTGGCCGCTGTTGCTCTCTTCCACTTCTCTTCAACTGAACTTTTCCTCTTGTGTCTTCAAAACTGTTTGTCTTCTAAAACTAGCCTCTTGAATCCTCACAGCGATTGCAAATCATGCTCCTGAAGTATGTGGCACGGCTAGCCAATTTGAAAGGCAATTGCTCGCAATGTGCTGCAAATACCCCGTATTGGAATTTCTCGATGCCTTCGCGGCCTACTATTACACATCAGCATTTTAGGGTACCGAAGGCGGACTAGAAAAAGCACGAATACTGCTGATGCTTCTGCCGGTCCTGATGCAGCATCAGCTGCCTCTGTCACAAACCCAACAATCAACATGACAGCGTTTCGGAGGAGACAAACCACTCATCGGACTGCTCGGGCGGTAACGGCAGACGTTTCAAGGCCTTTCCAAGCAGTGACAACAGCAGCCCCTTAAAGAAATGGGTCGAAAGCAGACCTGCTTGGGAATTTGCAAATATAGCTGCGCCTCTTGAGTGTAGCCGACCAATCACCGGGACCATCTGAGGGTACAGGCTGCAAATGCGACCCTCAACTCCGAAAGTAGAATCCCTACATCCATTGCTCAACGGTTCGCTAGATCGGCTTCCCGTCCAAGCGGCCGGCAGCTTCGATGAGTGGAAGGCTCGGCACAAGACGAATCCGAACGCAACTGCGGAGGGCTGGATGAATACGCGCAAATCGGCTCATGACTCTTACTGGAATCAAATAGATATCAATTTGCGCGAGGATTAACACGATGCAATGCCTAGGCCACTGCGCCGCTTCCTGTCAAACAGTCTATTCAGCAAAGACGTTTCCACCAGCATGGACAATCCACCTGCAAGAAACTCACTCTGAGTGGACTTTCTCAGGAAGATAGACTTGCCCTGCTGATGGGCTTCTCCCTGCTGGTGGCGTGATCGCCACCAAGGCCAAGGGAAACGGCTCACTCGGCAAGGAGGTATCATCCAGCGATCGGGCCGGTCAGGGAACCCCGATCACTCGAGGATCGAAAGCGGACAACAGGTGCTATGCTAACATTAGCCCTTGCTGCATCCCACACTAAGCCTCGATCTTATGATGAAATTGCCAACCCGGACCGCTACATGAGCTTTTCGATAATGCTCTTGACACCGGAACTCACCGCGACAGCGACAAGGCACGACATAATAGCATCCTTAATACCCTTCGATCAACACCCTGTACTGTGTTTGCCTTCGGAGCTGGAATGGCCACGCCTTAACATAGTGCCGCTTGGCGATCTGATAGCAACTTGATTCAGCAAGTAATGCATAAGCTTGTCATTCTCACCTCTACCCTCCTGCCGCCTTCCCTGCTCCTGGCTCCGTCTACACTCATGGCTCCGTCCATGCTCGAGCACTCTACACTCAGACGGCGTTGGAGTCAGTGTTTCTTGATACGAGCTACGTTGCTCCAGCTTTCAGCGCTGCAACCTGGCACGCCTGCGCTTTAAACACTCTTGCTTCCGCCTGCGGTCTTCTGCAACGCTCATGCGATCCTTAGCGTGACAGTTTCCACCATCAGGCGATCCGTTTGGGTGATCTTCAATACTGCTTGTTGCCGCAGCCGAGCAGTATGGTCAGGGTAGCCTCGCCTCTCGTTTTCGGCGGTACCGGCGAAAGAAATAGCTTATTTCTGCTTCTCCCACTTTCGCAGCCAGTCGAGCCTCCGGTGGGGTCTACCCGGTGATCCATGTTTAATCAAAGAGCAGCGTTACCGACACGTAAGGTTTGGCGGATACTGTTCTAGCAGCTAAAGCACTCTCGCGCCTCGACATCCAGTCTCGAAGCATAGCTCTGATCAGAACGAGTCTGTTCAGTGGCCAGATCGTCATAACTTCCAGGCTTGAGGAACACAATGTAGCGAAACGAAATCTGCGCCAACAGAGCTGGCCTGGAGATTCAGCGCGCTCCTAACGACAGTGGCGCAGAATGACGTGGCTGAGAAGGCAAGCTTTGTTTCCGCTACGGTCAACTTCATAACGATGAACACTCTCGTTGTGGTTCCGTTGTGGAGGCTGGCATCTTACGCGAAGCACAGCAGCGACTGTGTTCATCGCTATTTTAAGACTTCCGACGGCTCACCTTGGGGAGGCAGACGGCCTCTTTCTTGGGATTGCGCGCGTATTTTGTGCCTGCCGACTTGGTGGGCTTGGTTGGGAGGAAATATAGCATGCTGCTGCTTCAGGCTATATATTAGACCTAGCATCTGGTATAGTAGGCACTGGGACTTGCGTTGCTGTCCTCACAGAACAGTTGCTGAAGTTGTTGTGATGGGTTATCGTTTACAAAGAGAAGTGTGTTGACACTTTGTAAGTATTGCGTCAGGGTCCAGTATTCCATCCTACTTGCTGACTTTCTTAGGTACTGTAAGGTGCGAAGCCTCCCATGACGGTTTGCTTCAAGGACCTTAACCGAGGGCGTTGCAATATAAGTCAAAGCTTGAAAATCCCGCCTGCAGAACCTGTTCGAGTCAATATCAAGAGCTCTCCGTTGATTATGTAACCTACCACACCAGGTGTAAACGCAGTACCGTATATTGCCATGGCATCCAAGTTATTCCAAGAAGAACCAATGCATATGCGTCAAATCGTTGCAGCAAGACGATTGGAAGGGCCCACAGTCCTCCTCTGCATTGTTCCTGGGCGGAGCGGTCCGCATTCATCACTTTTTGTGAGATGATTTACTTCACTTCCCTCTGTCACGTGCAGCGATGGCTATTCACCAACCGTTGAGGAATTGGGATATACGTTTCAATACAGGGCATTCACGACCTGCTAGACGACGTACTACCGCCATCACAACTTCAATGAAACGATCCTGCCACCGGGTATCGGGCCGTTTGAAGTTGTCTACAATCACCCCTTCCACTTAAAGGGCGACACCCTTGACAGGATTATAACGTCGGGAGCGATGAGTGCTCGCGACATCGCTAGTCGTTTGACTGAGAATGGCTATCCTTCTAGCCGTACCAATTATTTTAACAAGTGGAAAAATACAAGAAACGAGTTCACCCACCCGCCTCACAGGCCGACTGGCAGCAATCGCTTGCATCGATTCAAACTGCTTATAAAAGCCAGGAGATGAAGGACCTCCGGGCGCTTAACAAGCGACCCACGACCACTATCAAGCCAGCTGGCGCTGCTGCAGGATTATCTCACCAAAAACAACTCTCGGCAACAAATACCGACGATGCTACGAAAGGCAGCCAGCAGGGAGCACTTTCTGGGCTACTGGCGGCATTTCCTGCACCACGCGTTGGCCCAGCGCAACTTAACCAGGAAGGCATGGTACCTGAGTCTAACACAGCTACTGGACGAGTCACTCCGCGAAATACAGTCACCGCATCAAGCGTGGCTGCTGCTGCAACTGTTCAGCACAACCCACTTCTCGCAGCCATCTCGGAGCGTTCCGGTCCCGATGACCATGATAGCAATAGAAACCTGTATGGTGGCCCTAAGTCTATCGACATGGCTTCTGGCAGTGCGTGCGGTAGTCATTATACCAGCACCTTTCAAGCAGGCGATAACGGTAGAATGGGCTTTGCCGCTCCCCTACACGGACATGGCCGATCTATCATACCACCTCCTCATTTTGGCTCTTGGACCAGCGACAGCAATCCCATGATTCCATATCAAGTTGGAAGCCTCTACCCGCAATCCCGTATCGCATCTCACTCTCGGACCGCTTCATATGCTACCACTCCAACTTACACCCCTACCAACTCCTACACTCCGGCCAGTTCCAACACACCAGCCTCCATCTACACTCCCACGGCCGTCCAATCGCCTATGGCATTTCACCGTGAGGGCGCCTCGAGAACGTCTACCGCTGCTTCCTACCCTAGTAGCAATTCATTCAACCCGAACGGTCCGAACGATGGCTTGGCCACAAATCGGAACTCATATCTTGAACTCGAGACACAATCGCCCTTTCAACATGTTTGTCCTGCTTCCAGAACTTCGGACAGTGTGTGGCCAGCGCAGAACCCTCTCAATCACACCTCAACTTTGAGCCAGCATCGTTTTGTACTTCCGTCAGTGACTCAGACGAACTACGACCCGCTTCTAGCAACATCAGGAACTCATCGTAACGGTGACGATGCAGCTGAAGACTTTGGTGACCCTTTGACGATTGCCATGCGATACGGCTACAATTTGGAAGAAGGTGATGCTGCTATGGAGTAAGGATGGGAGTCATCAGAGAACTGGAAGATTCATAGTCAGGAAATAGGGAGGGATTTGGTAACCTGCGCATTTTCATGATTAAGGAGGAGATGAGGACTTCGCTGTCACGACTTTGGCAGTGGTTTTGGTTTCCTGGTCACACTGAGGAGCCTCTTTGTTCTTGTTTCATTTGTTTGGTCAAAGTCGGAAGCGCATGTAGAGAGCTCTCCTCCAATACTGCCCTCTGGCGTTCGCGTTGGTTAAATCAGAGGTGTCTGGCATGAGCTGCCTCGAGCAGCGCTGTTGACGTAGACCTTGGATGTCAAACATACGCTATAACTATTACAAGCTACTGAGTATTGGTATAGATGCAGTGACCCTGTTTGTTGTTGGCTTTAATGAGTTGACCTTTGCAAGGTACTTATACGTGGTATGTCGTCAAGTCAATATCGCGCGTTTTCGTTTACCTGCTGATCTGTGTGTTCATTCAGGTACCCGACGGATGGAGATTCTAATACAATGAAGACGCTGAGTCTGTTCTAGCACTTACCTTGATGCGTCGAAGTCTCGTCGTCCGTACTCGAGGTCTGTTGCATCACCGGAACAAGGCCTCATCGCAGGCTTCAGCCCATGCTCTCGGGTCAACGAATTGCGCCTATCCCGAGCCTTTTGAAGAGCTTACCAGCGAGCGGTGCCTCCTATCTGAAGCTGTGTATGAAGGACGAAAAGATCCCTGCTTGCATTCAAAACCGTGCTGCAACAGCAAACACTTCTTCTGTGCCAGCTCCACACCATGCTTTGCTGCATCCCACTTCCCGTGTTCATGTCGAAAATGGTGAAGTGGACGGCATTCATCAACTTGTCGCGCCTCTCTACCCGTTAACTATGGTCCACTTCGTACTAACCAAGAAGCGCCCAATCGCATGACGTCCAGGAGCCGATTCACCATGCAACGGAACCTGCAGAGAGCCATAGTACTTGGATCAAGAATAGCGATTTCTCTTCTCTTCGGACTATCCTAACGGTGGCCTCGTTACCCATCAGCTTTCCTTATTATGCGGCTTCTCTCACGGCCTCATTCGCGCCCAACCATCGTTCATCCGCCCGTCTTTCGAAGCTACTGGCTCCATTCCCCATTACCCGCCACCCAGCACCCCAAGCCTATGTCACGAAGTCGCGCCCTATTCGGCCACAATACATAGCTTGGCGGCAACGACAAGTCTTGTAAAAGGAGCGATTGGAGTTGTTGACGGCTCACTTGGAGCAACACATCTACCGATGTTAGCGCAGTAGCATTGGCTACACCTTATGTTAACCGTCCCGAGAGGATGCCAAATACCGTTGCTACGACCGCTGCAATGGTGCCAGGTTGGTGGACCGCGACAAGCGTATCATGCAGGACGACAAACACGTAGCAGAAGTCGTCGGGCGCTCTGACGAGCATAGAGGGAAGTCGAAGCCAGCATGATGTGGCTGGGAAGCTTTCATGGAACGCCGGACTGAACATGATTACATGCTTTGCTATACAGAGATTGACGCTGAGGTCTCCAGGTATGATCCATGACTGTGCTCTCGCTGCTGGAAGTTTGTTTGCGATTGGAGTCCAAAGAAAGTCTCCGCTTGTTGCAGTAAAACGTGATTGTAACCATGATAGCAAATTTAGGTTTCGTTATCGTCCAGTCGCACATTTGTGTTAAGCTCTGGGCGACTTACCCGCTGAATTGCATCGTGTGCCGGGAGTTCGGATCCTGTTTCAGACTTTGGCTTCAATGTGGTAAGAACTTGATAGACATACCCAACCCTCCTAAACTGCAGCGCAGTTGCCGGGCTCATCCTGCTCGACTGTCGCGTCGTATAACCGTTTTTGAGAGAAGCTTATACTTGGTGAGTTGAGTACCAGCGCCATTCTCGACTGGTTTTACAGTGTACTGACGTGTTCGTCTAGTTGTGCTATAGCGGAAACCCCGCTTCATAGAGCAGTTGCAGTCTCCATCGACCGTCAGCTTGACCATTTGAATCAAGACTCCACGATCCTACATAGAGACTGCATGTGGATCATGAACCAAGACGCCCCCGTTGAAA
This sequence comes from Lichenothelia convexa, assembly GCA_021030975.1. Lineage (NCBI taxonomy): Eukaryota > Fungi > Ascomycota > Dothideomycetes > Lichenotheliales > Lichenotheliaceae > Lichenothelia > Lichenothelia convexa. Next base: position 22,424 of record JAGFMK010000108.1, on the reverse strand, counting down.
ACACGGAATATGACCCCTGAGTGAGGCCTGATGACATGGCGAGCCTGTACATTGTGACGGCATTCAATGGAGTCCTATCGAGAACAATGCAACAGTGCGCCAAGAGTTTGCGCCGTAGAATGGAGAAGTTCATGCACTTTCCCCGTAATAGCCTTGGTTTGGCTTGGGTCCCGGTCCGTCACCTTTTGGAATATGATTTGGCTCCCACCCTTCCGTTACGCGGCTAGATCCGCTATTCACCGACAAGTGAGGATTTCAGATACAATCCTCGGAATCGAGCATTCACAACTTGCCAGGCAACCTATATCACGTCCGCAATTCTTTCGATCTGCCTTACCATCCTACCACACTCCGCTACCTCATGAATGCCTCCCCTTTCTACCACACTCCACTACCTCATGAATGCCTTTACCTTTCGACCACACTCCACTACCTCATCATACTCCATGCCCTTCGGCTTCAGTCTTTTCGCATTTTATGAGCCCTCTGAAGTTTGACCTCTGAAGAAAAGATTACGAAGCCGCACGTCAGCATCGCCAAACTCGGCAAGGCAAAAGAGATTCTTCTGGGAGAACACTGCACCTAGCACAGCAGCATACAATTTGCAGTTCAGCTTCCCCAACTTCAAAAGAACATGCTCAATAGCAGACATTCAGACCAAAAGTGACTACTCTCTACGATGTCTCAAAGTTCTCCGCTATCTTCCAATCGCGATGGACCTCCTGGCGAAGAGCAAGCGTTACGATCTCAGCAGAGGAACAGTACAACTTCGAACAGCACGATCTCTAACCAGCAAACTTTGGGCATTGTACCGGAGCAAGCCAGTAAGCACTTTCGTCTTTCTCGCGTCTCAACTCCAGGGCCAACTTTCAACACAGGAGCTGTAGATGGAAGACGCAGAGGAACAGGTTTTGGCCCACCCACCACCGCAAATCACGATCGCTGCTCCATCCCCACTGAAGGTACTGCTTCTTTCAGACTCGGCAGCCAAGCAGATCTGCAGCACACCTTTGCCTTCGGGTTTGCTGGCCCGACTGGTGAACTCCACGCCTTTGACACTCGTTGCTCATTTGCGTTCAACGATCGCGCTGTCAGTGGACAGCAAGCCAGTGCCAGCAGGGGTACGTACGACTGCATCGACTCTCACCCAGTTCTTCCTAGCATGGTTCCTGCTAACAGGCATACAGTCGCTACGGTGGTGGACCCCGCCTTCCCAGGCCAGACACGGACTTATTCTTCACAATGGATGCTCGTCTCCACTGCTGATCTCGTCAGATATGCTCGAAACCATGGCGCTGGGTTCGCTAGGTGGCTCCACAATTCTCGTGGCAATCCGCAGAGATCGACGAACGGCTCTCTGCACCGTCAAAATGTTCAAAGTCCCTTGATGCATCATCTATCACTACAGCCTTGGACTGCGCAGCAGCCGGCCGACGGTTTACTAACTCAGCAACCTGCCACTAGTGAGGGCAAGAAAAAGCGAACCGCCGTGGAAGCCGATCTAGACACAGAATCTGCAAATGTTAGCACGAAGCGGAGCAGAACCCAACTGCCGAATGCCGCTGGGACTGTGAAGCAAACAGTCAATGACACCCAAAGCACCGAGCAGAAACCATCCGCCTCCAAAACCTCGAGTGCCGGAGAGTCAAACACAAGTGCTCGAAACCGACCTAAGCATCCGTCGAACAAGACGAACGGAACACGTACACGCAAGGCTGGCAAGCACCAGAATTATCGGCACCATGACTACCCTCAAACCGTTCTCCCGCAAGGCCTCTCTGCATACGACATTGTTGATAATCACCCCTATCATCTCAAAGAGCAGACTCTAGATAGCATTATCATGTATGGTGCGATGAGCGCCCGCGACGTCGCAAACAGACTCTCTCAGAATGGTTTCCCGACTGGACGAACGAATATTTTCAATAAATGGAAATCGTATAAGAAAAGGACCACCCCACCAGCATCTAGAGCGGATTGGGAGCAAACACTGCAGAGTATTCGAAGCGCCTATAAGGCCCAGGCAATGGTTGACTACAGAGCACGTCACAAGCGGCCAGCACCGCTAACCAACGTTACTGTTCCTGCTGGACGGCTTGCTCAGCAAGGAGCAGCCCGCGCGTCAAGCACAACTCCCGGACCGTTCAGCCAGCAAGCAACAATCACTGGCACAAGCAGCGCTCCTCGAAAATTCGAGCACCAACAATCCGTCTCTGCAGCAGCTGTTCGCGGTGGGCAAACTGGCCAGCAACGAGCAGTTGCTGTGTCAAGGTCTACTTTGCAGAACCCTCAGCTCTGCAACCGTAACAATAACGGACACCTGGCCGGCGGTCAAGAAGCCGAAGATTTATCTGGTGACGTGTCCTTTGAGAGTGATACACGTACTGGACGGGCTGAACCTAACGCGATCCTGGGCCATGCCACTTCTAAATCAGGACATGGCAGCGACTGTGGAGCGTCTCGAAACCATACTGCGCGGATGGCCAACAGCAATTCAACCTCAGCTTCAACCTATCCCTTGTACTTCGCTCCCAACTCTCAGCGCCCTAATGTCTTAAATCCTCGAACGGCCTCTCAAACATCTACCGCTTCATACACTCCAACGCCGCTTAGCAGTCGGGCTGCTTCGTACGCCTCCGCAATCAATGGCACTCCTAATACGTCTTACACTCCGACCCCCTCTTATACCCCGACCACGCCTTATACTCCGAGCAGATCTTACAATCCGACAATTTCGCCAACTCCCGCCGCCTTTCGATCACAGGTCTTCTCTCAATCTCCTCTCGCGTTCTACGATCCCTATTCTGCGTACACCTCCAACCCCTTCCAACCATACGGCGCCAGCGGCAGCATGGCCACAGCGGCAAACCAAAACTTACAGTTCGAAGTTCAATCACGTGCGTCACTTCAAGGTCTTAGTGCATCTCGTCCTCCTTCCGAGATGTCGACCAGCCTGGGAGCAGAAGAGCTTGCCAGACTGCATCCTTTGTTTTTGACTAGCAGTGGAGGTGAAGCTTATTCGGAGCTTGAATCCTATGGCAACAGAGCTCCACCAACATCTGCAGTACACGGCAACGGTGGCGATGTGACTGAAGCGTTCGGAAATGACGTCTTTCCAACCATTACGACTTACGGCTACGATATTGAATCATTTGGGAGTTCCGAGGAGGAGGATGACACTGAGCAGTGAGGGCGAATGGGAAGGCCTACGTAGAGAGAATATGAGTTTCAGAGGTTATGCGCATTTCACGCCTTGGTGAACGACTAGAATGTCGTTCAGCTACAACAGTGTGGTATTCCGACTTGTTTCTTCAACGACTTGGGAATTTCTTATGGTATTTCTAGTGTCTTGTCACCGAGAACGGTTCGAGGATGGCAATAGGATACTGCTGGAAGGCCTTCTCCTCCTCGCGATCGAGTGGCAACCTCGCCAATATAGCATTGCGCCGCTTCCAAGATAGCGTTATTGTTCATAGAGTTCGGATTGTACAACTGATACATATAACGCAATGTTCGGAATGATATATTTTTGTGAGGGTTGTTGTTGCCTCCAAGTCCAATGAGGTATTCTAAAAGAGGGTGGATTTGGTAAGTCGTCCATTCTACGTCAAGACGTCACCGTCGGTATCTGCTAATTTATCTAATGCTTCAGGTATTCGTGGGACGGGCATGCTCTCACGCTGCAGACGTTGTCAGTCTGTACTTGCAGTTATGTGGGTACATCGAAGCCGTGTCGTCCGCACGCGATGTCTGTTGTATCACGGAGCAAAAAAATCATCTAATCGCATTACAACGGCGACGATCTCGGGTCAACCGATTGGGATGTTACCGGCCTTTTGTGATCACTTGCTTACGAGTAATGCCTCCTGCCTGGAGCTGTGCATTGAGAGGCTAAAGATGCATGTTAATGCTGTGCCAAGGCGAGCTCTGGTCGCGTCCGATTTGACACCTTAGGAAGTGTTTGCCTGGGCTTGTTGCAGGAGTCGCTGCGACGTCTGGCTCCAAAGACTCTCGTCAATACGATGAAGTTTATATAGTCAAATCCGTCATCGCGGACGCCCACGATGAACAAGGCGCCCTGAGGTTTGGCTTTGCATTTGGCGTTGCCCTACCAAATGGCGAGCTCCACCCATTCTCAACGCTCTGCAGCTTCGTCTTTGACTGCACTTCGGCAAGCCGGGAGGCTAACGAAGGTATGTAACGTCCTTCAACTGGGCGGTAACAATCAGGCTTATCAAACTGACCTATGAGTAGTGGCTATACACGTCAATGTTCCTCACCAGAGCCGTCAGACAACATTCCCGCCAGGATCAAGGATTGTTTGTCCGGCGGAACTCCGTAATTTCGCAACCTCTCATGGTGTTGCATTCGTTAGTGGCTCTCCGCTACTTATCATGACTCTGCAGCTGCAGCAGTAATCAGCAGTCCCACACCCTAAGCCCAGGATGGAAATCCTAGCCTCCAGCATGTCACTACGCCAAAGGCTTTGACTACTTTACATCAAGCGAGCAAACTCCCTTTCTCGAACAACAAAAAGCGCGAAGCTGTCGAAGCTACAACCGAAGTTGATCAAGCATTCCCACAAACTCGACGAAGTATAAGTCATTCACCCAATGCTAGTTTGGCTCCCAAGCCGTCACCTGCTGATACTCCGGAGAGCGCCCCGCAGACCACTGGCACCCATTTGGAGGAAGGGAACACCTCAGGAACCGCACGGCCAATGCAGACGAGTCATCCACGGAAGAGAAAGAGACCTTTGCCAAACGCTCCAGCCACCACCACCATAACTTCCCGAAGATTGATCAACCAACGGGCCTCAGTGCATCTGAGATCGTTGATAATCACCCGGATCATCTTCATGGCACAACGCTCAACAATGTCATGACATCTGGGGAAATGAATGCCGTGGACATTGCGAGACGCCTCACTGCATGGGGTTATCCTAATAACCGGACAACATTTTTCAACAGGTGGAAGAAGGGTTGGAAAACGGCGAATCCCAACGCGAGTAGGGAAGACTGGGAGCAGGTTTGTGCGACCGCCCGCAAGGCTCACAGATCTCAGAAGATTACCAAAAAGGCTCCAGGGCAAGGGCGGAGAGAGAAGCCCACCTTCAAGCATGTGTCAGAATGTGAGGACTTGGAGGAGTAAGGGTGATGTGAGGGAAACGTATTCAGTCGGAACGACAGTTGAAAGATGCTTCAGAGAGCGATAGATTGGATCATCATCGCGCGTTATAACAACACAGTTGTCGCCCTGTTGATAATGGCTTTGCTGCCATGGGAGCTTCTTGTACGGAACGCTTTGGCAGATGATTGGCCTTGAGGGAGCATGGAGAGGGCTTTGCTCGATTGTGCTCAGTCTACGGTCGAGTTGGCTAAATCGGAGGTGTTCAGCATGGGTGGTTTCGGAAGCGTCAGCAAATGTAGACTCTAGATGTTATACACTCGCTATACATATCGCAGTCTTCAGAGTCCTGATATAATGTGGACCAACATTCTTCGCCGTCGATTGTGATGAGTTGTTCGGCAAAGTGGTTATGCGTGGTACGTTGAGCACCTAACAACACTTCGTTGCTGTACTGACCTATGTGTTTAGATATCAATGCCTAGGTACCCCATCCGAGCAGACGCCGTCAGTCTTGACGGTATGCAAGCCACGGTGTCGATGTCTATACTCTAATCGTACTTTCTTCAGACACAAAGACCTCGACCGAGCAGTATATAGCCTGCTCTGAGCCAGCCTAGTGCAGCTACTTGCCTTGTTCAAAAGACGTTATGCAAGTAACATCCGGTATTGAAGCATTGCAGCAAAAACGTGGGAGACACATACCCTGTGTGTACGGCCTCTGCAGCGGATGAGCCGTGTCCATCACCATTTGCGCGACGAAATGTTTGCACCCTTTTTTCGCCAGGCGGGTCTACCCGCTATTCACTATTCTCACAATATGAAATGGACTTCACTTGCCTGGCAATCACAGCCAGCCAGCTGCTGCCTGCCACCTATATTCAAAGGCTCTCCTTTCCTCCCACAGACTCTCTCCAACGTTGCTCTCTCCCAAGTCTTTCCACGTTCTACGGTCTGACCATTATTCTCCAATCTTGAGTGCTTTGGCTCAGTAGTCACGTACCCGAACTCAAGAAAGAAGCAAAGTCGGACACAAGGAGCGTCAAGAACTCGAACACAACGGCATCAGCTTCGGAGAACTCGTACCTCGCTGGGATAGTCGCGTTGAGATCGCCATCGAAACCAGCATTCGAGAAGGACGGATGTTGAATGTTACCAACCAAGCCCGAATCTGAGATAGCTTGTCTAAGCGGTACACGAAGAGGTGCTCTTAAACACAATCTGTCTTGGTGGAGCGATCATTCATCATACGATCCAGCATCTTAGCCTTGACAAGCGTTAAGGAATATGACCCGAGATCGTCGAGTCTCCACTTCGCCGGTGGTTCCTAATGGTAAGTTCTCCAGCTTCTCTGTTTGACCAACAGATGAGGACATAAGATGATAACGTTTATTGCAGATCTTACACACCCCGGATTTTCTGGCTTCGTTCCCACGAACAGTGTCGAGGATGCTTCTCTTCTTTCCGACAAGAGTAATGAAACTGCAGCGCCCATCGGTCACGCTCATGGCGAAAAGGAAACTGTCAAGCAAGGTTTTGCTTTTGGAGTTGCCATGCCGAATGGCAAACTTAATCTTTTCTCGGGTTCTTGTAGGTACATGCATCACAACCCGGCAACGGCTGAGGGCCCTGCTGGCGTAGATAGTCGTAGGTGAACACTGTTCTTTTGATTACGCGACTTCTGCAGCGATAACAAGTTAACAAGCTGCAGAAAGGATTCTTGTCGAGATACCTCACCTAGGACGGCGTCTGGCTTACCAACGCGGATCGAGAATTGTGTTTGCATCTGATCTTATCGCCTTTGCGGTCTCCCATGGACATGAATTCGTAAGATGGCTATCCTCAGCCGGCAGCAAAGACGCCGCTGCAGCAACACCCAAAGATGCTGCGGATACCGAGCGCGAGAAAAATACCTCCAGCAATGCGACTACGTGGGGCTCCAGCACCTCATCAGCAAGCGGGCAAGATTGAAATTCCACCTCATGAAGCAGGAAGCAAACGATCCGCAACCGAAGCCGGAGTTGACACAGATCAGTCTTCGGCTAGTGCCTACGGCAATGTGGAGCAATCATCCATCAATGATTCTAGAGTGTCGGCGGTACCTTCTTTGGGAAGCAAAAGACTGAAGCTCTCTCGCACGGACCAGTTGAGTTCACAAGCGTCCTCAGGCGCTCCCGAGATAGCAAATCTTGCTTCGATCAGCCAGGATGAACAACGTAGCAGCACTCAGGCAAAGCAGTCTTCAATCAGACAGATTCAAGAGCCTGGCATCGCTCAGGTGGATCATTCTTCGATCAGACAGAATCAACAGCATGGCAGTGCTCAGACAAATCAACCTTCAATCATACAAAATCAACAGCTTGGCAGCACTCAGGAGCAGCCCAAAAAGAATCGAAGATATCGCCACCATGTATTTCCGTTGACAACTTTGCCACCGAATGCAACCGCTTTTGAGGTTGTAGACGGACACCCAGGACACTTGCGGGGACAAGTGTTACACGATATCATCATGTCTGGAGACATGAATCCCCGAGACACTGCACTACGTTTAACAGCCAACGGCTACCCTTCCGAACGCACAAATCTTTTTAAACGTTGGAAGATTTGGTATCAAAGTCAGCATCCACAGACCACGCCGGACGAGTGGCAAAACATTTGCAAGTCTGCATTCAATGCTCATCGGACGGCTGAAAAGAAGGAATTGCGACACCGGCACCAAATCCCTGTCCAGACGCCTGTAGGAGCTCCAGCGTCTAATAATCTTTCGGTTGCTTCGGCAGAGACCAATCAACATCCAAAGCCATCAGCTACTACAGCCACTGCCCACTCATCCGAGCAACTTGTACAGGCTCCAGTTCTTCGCAATCACCAGTTGAATACCGCTAACCAAAACGGAAACAACTGGACACGCAGCGTATCTGGCGGTCTCGAGGGCATCGGCACACAGTTTGGTAGCAACGTCAACATCAATCGTACGGTGATGGCATCGGAGCTGAGTAGCGCTGCGGACACTCCGCAAAATCATTTCTCTGAGTCAACTACTGGCCACTCCACTTCGCGTCTCTATGGTAGCCTCGCCAGCACTCCCGCATATACTTCCCCCACCCTCTCTACAAGCGCTTCTAAGAGTCACTCCGTTGCGTCAGTCACCCAAGATACCTATCCGCTACCAGGATCGCAGTCTGCGGCTCAGGGCTATGTAGTACCCCCTCTTGATCTCGACCCCCGATTCAGAATAGAGCTTTCAGATGAAAACATCGACCTGGATATCCCAGATTTCGACAATTTAGCTACCTCCGGAATTGACCTTTACGATGGTCTCGACTCTGCAACATTCAATGCGGAGGAGTTCGAGGTTATGCTCGGCTCATTGCTGGGCAATCCCCCGGCTGGTCATTCACCGACGCCCAACCCTACTTCCTAGATGAATCGTTCAGAAAAGTCTGCAGTCGTTCACGACGGCATGCACGGGGCTACGCATAGTGAGCAGAGCGAAAACACCGACTTTGGTTGCTACGTGCGGACATATGACACGCTTGACGATTGATATGACATATCTAGGAAGAAACCGATGCCTGAGGCATATCGAAGGCCGCCAGGGAAGGACCAGTACCTTCAGCTCCCAGCTTACACGACCTGAAGAATTCACCCTGCCGACCAGCAAACATATTGACACTGAATATTTTCCCGTCGTCGAGTTCGACTTGAGTTCTGATGGACATTGTGGTGTTGTAACCACCTTATTTGGGAGCATTTCTTTATCTTTCTTTCGCATGCCTTGAGAAGGCTCATTTGGAAGACTTGTCCATCATAGCTTTGGCGCTATTTACAACGGTGTCTGGTGTAAAACAACATCCGCTTATGATCCGACAATACTGCGCGTATCTTGCGCGATCTTCAGATTCACAAGCGGGGGGGCTAGTGATGGCTTTGTCGGGAACAAAGCCACACTGATTTCATAGGACTTTCTCATGTTTCTTCGATAATATTTCAGCATACAAGGCCGGCGTCAACGACAGCTCGAGTGGAATGTGCACAGGGACAGCGCACTCTAGCGACCTCGCAGATAGTCTTGGCACACAATAGATCTCATCGCATAATTTTGCATCTCGTTATACTCAATGTTAGAAATGTGCCTTAATCTTGTCAATCCGATAGGATCATTATTATAACCACTGTATTCATCGGAAGACGGGGCAACTATTGGGCACATAGCATGCCGGTGGGCTGTTCCTTTTCATGGTAAATGTAGCTTTTCTCTTGATAGCAAGCTGCTCTCTGCCTTCCTCGTGCCCAGACAGCAAACATACTAATAACTTCAGCATCTCAGCCGGACATTGCATCCTCTCAGCAACTGGCACTCAGGAATAATAAACAGCTTTTTGCTCATAAACGTATAACATCTACATAAGGCTCGTCATTTATTTGGACATTGCCGGAATTGAACATCAACCTTGGTGTGTAAGTTTCAAAAGATTTGGCTCCAGACCACGTTTTGTACTTGAGTTTCAACCAGACCTTCGTGTACCCACTCAGCGAAGCCATGCCGTGCAGACATCCCGCCCTGCAACTTTCAACCACAAAGATGTACCTAGGCTATGGCGCTCAATCCACTGAAGGTCGCCCCATTAGTTTCCCTCCTACCACTTCCATTACTCTCGACGCTGCTTCTTCTTCCGGCGTCGGATATATCTTTGCTACCTCTCCCGGGAAGTATGCTCTGCACAACAGTCTTGATGCCGTCAATCGATTCACGAGGACTGCCGGTCTTGCTCGCTGTACTCGTAATGCTTGCGCGGCGACCGGCTATGCTCGCTCTGCGTTCGGCGTTGCGATTCTGGCAGATGTCAGTTAGTGCACAAGGAGATGCCACATTCCCGGATGTTAGCAATGATATAAGTCCCATTTGCACACAGTCCTGGGGTCAAGGAACTAGGTTTATGACAGAATGCAACCATACCTCAATCTCCGGAATGTCCTCCTCCCTCGGCTTCACCACATTTCCCGCCCCACCAACACCGATGTGCGCTCCGTCAACGCTGTCACTCCTTATGACCGGCAGCGTGTCTTGTGCCGCTACCGCCTTCTCTGGCTCATCTTCCTCGTTCGTCGCGATATTTCCTGCACCTCCTCTGCCGGTGGTGTAACTTTGTCCCTTCAATGACGGGGTGTCGAGCGTTGCCGCTTGCACTTCGGTAGCATTTTCAATCTCCTTCTCTTTTGAGCTGGCAGCTGATTTCTTGCGAACGATGTTCCCTTTGGTAGTCAGGACAAGTCAGCCATTTACTCGAGGAGTAGATCTGGGAAGTGCTCTTGAATAGAGAAGGACTTTGAGTATTGGAGTAAAATGAAAGGACAATGGTAGTGAAGCGAAATCCAACAGTAACTGGCCATGCGTACGTACCAGCACCGCCAATTCCATGACGCACTGTCGTCGCCGGCGGAGGCGGAGCAACGTGATCTTTAAGAGTTTGAAGGATACCCATCTTGTTAGTTTTCCTTCAACACTGTATAATCGAGCTCCGGTGTATCAGAAAGCATGAAGAACCTCATCCTTTTATCCGTTCGAGCCCCCTGCTCCACTTATATTGTGGACCTACCCTGGCCAATATCCTCTTCTAATATAGCACTCTACACGTCCGCGGAGACGACTAGCTTGTGTTGCATTCATCTCCTTAGCCGCAGGGGATTTGTGCTACAGGTACATTTTTGAACCACGTGAGAGTCTTAAATTATACTCTGATTGTTTTGCAGGGGCTTCTGTTAGTGACGAAACCTGGGTCTTGGGAGATGCTCCTCAAGTTCTAGCGGCCATAATCCAGTGTATTTGTCGGCCCCCAATATCTCTGACATCAGCACTACATAGTCGACGCGGGTGATCACATTTCCCTTATCAAACCCAGATCTTTCGTGCTGTTTCAATTCAAGATCTAAGTAATGCTGGGGCTTAAACAAAGAAACGACAAGGGTGTGGTACACAAGTGGCTTGAGTAGGGATGTCGTCAATCCCATTGAGATTCCCCGTCTCGGCCCTGGCCGTCCCCTCTTCCGTCCGCCGATCACTTTGCTTGTTTCAACAAAGGGGTGCTTCGGTGATCACCACACCACCACACCGAAATCTGGTACATGCTAGCGAAGACAGGTTTTGGAAATTGTTCAGCATAGTTTATTGAAAGTGATGGAGAGGAGTCCATGAGATGAATTTATAAGAAATAGGTCACTCTCAGTAGAACCGCAGTAAAGCTATGTACTGCGGCACTGCGCACACAAACGTGCATAGGGCCGTAACGTCCAAGACATTCATCGGTCTTTCGTGGAGCGCTTCCATCAGAGCCCGACCTTATCTCCACTTCTCAGGTTCTCCACGAACGGGTGGGTGCTAGCTATGATCGCTCTCGGATGACTAATTTGGACCTCTACGAACCACAGGAAGCCGCGGCCTATCTCATCCAATAACTTCCTCCAGCATCTCGATGCCGTACGTCTCCTTCAGAGTCTTTCTCAGCGGCTCGCAAATGGCCGGACTGTTGCAATACTAAGCTTCTGTGCATCGCAAATCAAGCAGTCCATTTGGCTTACCTCATAGGTGCCAACACCCCCTTCTCTGATAGCGTGCCATCCATCACCTGGAGGACGGCCACGGCTTTCAAAATAATCAGCTGTGCGACTCATTGTAATGGCAATGCTAATCATGACACTCACCGCAAGGCACCCCGACAAGCTTTGCCATAGCCGACCATCCTCCTTCCTCAGTCGAGCCGTACTCAACCAGCGTGGACGTGCGGTACTCTTTGCTGCCGTCCGAGTGCTCAATCTAGTATCATAAGAATCAACATCCACACTTGTACGATGAACATGACTTACCTCGAACAAGTGTTGCAAAAAGACCAAGTCCCTCTCCTTTGGTCCATATTGCAGCTTTTGTTCCAGAGTTGCACAAAGCGTGTCCAGTGGGTTCCCTCTTGGTGTGATCTTCTCATCGCTGAATAGGCCAAGACTCTTCATGCCTCTTAGAATCCGCTCCTTATCCGCCGTGTCTTTGAACTGTGCCTTAGAAGACAGTGCCCTATTAAGGTCGTCTTCTGAGCCGGAAGAGCTGCTAAGTATCTTGGATGCAGCTTCCTTCCACGTTGTTTCTGGCTTGCTGAGAACATCTAGAGGCTCCTGGCTAAGAAAGCCTCCGTCGACGAGGACCTTGATAAACTCTGGGAAGCCGCCGTAACGGAGCGTTCCTCGAACTAGGACGACCTCAGCGCGAGCGAACTTCCTAAGAACGACGTCCAAGCTTACCTATATTCTGCGCTTCGGGGATGTTGTATTTCTGCGAAGGTTTAGACCGAGGAACTCTTTGGGGAAAGACACTTACCTCTCGGTATGGCGTGGAGTCACGGCTAAATTACTGTCAGCAAGGAGTGAACGGGCGATGACAGTCTAATACGAGAGGCTTATGTTGTGGACATACTTGGCATAAGCAACGAAATCGAATCCACTATAACCAGTATCGTACGGCTTGGCAGTGGCCATAAGTTCTTCAGATGAGATTTCCTAAGCAGCCTGTTACCGTAGCTCTACTTCTTCATCGAGCATTGTGCTTACCTCGATTTTGCCGTCTTTGAAGAACTTTGCGGAGTTCAGCAACGCTAGTAAAACACCTCGGGAACTCCAGCTGCCACAAGATTAGTCGTATCTCCTGAATCTCATGCAGTGATATATGCATACCTGAACTTGTAGCCTAACGGGTTGTTGCTACCCTCCGGTGCCGGTAGTCCTCCGCAGCTACGAATCCGTCTCAGTTCGAGGCACCTTTGTCCAGAACAAAAGCCTAGGGTTCGACTCACTAGCTCAAGAAACTCAAGATTCTGCCTCCCGCACTGTGCACCTCATCAATCGTCTTCACAGCGTAGAGATGATCAATACCTGAATGAACAGGCAACTGTCAGCGCTGTACAGTGAGCCCTAGGCAATCTCACTGACTGACCAGGATCGAGCCCAATTTCGTTCATCACCGTGATCCCAGCTTCCTTCGCTTCTTGATCAAGTTCCATCATAGCAGGTGACTTCAGACGTCAGAGGAACTCATTGGTCTCTTCATAGGCGCACGCTCACCACGTAGCTCGTAGTAACAACATGCTTCTTCACTTTGATGGCAGCTTTGATGACTTGAGCATGATAGGTGTAGGGTATCTAATCAAGGACGCAGATCTCAGCCATGATTGCTCCCTCTGTTAATATGCTTTCGGGACTCGTACTAAACTGATGACCACGGCGTTCTTTGAAATCTCATGCTCGAGCGCCGAGGCATCGTTGACATCCAGGCTTATCGCCTTGGCGTGCCTTACGCCGGACTGAGCACCGTTAGGAATGGAGTGAATGGAGTGATTGGTTCAACTGTTGCAGTACCGCTAGCTTTTCGGCATGTTCGAGCGTTCGGCATGCTGTGACTTTTATTAGCATGCAACATGTACCTCAATGTAATATTCAACACTATCTAGGATGCAATAACTTGTGGCTTCGACGGCGCAAAAGGGCTTGATCACAGTATTGTCTATGCGGCTTGAACCCTCTGAGGGCTTTCTTTTCAGTGGACTCGCTGAGCACCAATTTTTCTGTTCCCCGTCCGGATCTCGCAAGCAACGAATGAACACACATACCAACAGTAACCGTAATGCCATTTTCCGCAAGAATCTATCAAATCGCACAGTCAGCGACCACGTGCCACAATCGTTAACGGCTTGAGATTGGAATACCTCAATGGTAGGTCTCGCAACGAAGCCAGCACCTCATTACTATCAGCTCTGATGTTGTATCCAGAAGCGGTGCAATCGAGCTACTTACCAAGAAGAAGTGCGTGCTTCGAAGAGCCTACGGTATATTCGTTAGTTATAGCCAGTTGGTAGCGCGCATAAACTAGATTTACCTAGAATTGGGATCATGGAATCCATTTCGTGAGAGGGATGAATTGAACGACGACAGAGCAATGTGGAAGGTTTTGTTTTAGGAAAGTTGCTTGTAAATCTAAGACTGGCATGTGCTTCCTTTTCTCCACACAAGAGTTCAAAAATTTCCCTGGGAGTCACTGTGGTGGGGCAGCAGCATGTGATGTCATCGGTAGTCCTTTCTGCAGCGCCGGCCTGGCAGACCTGACACTCAGTTGTCTAAACCAGGTCACAAACAAGCTGCAGCCTGGTTGTGTGTGTCTAGCTCTATCATTTGCTACTGTTATATCTAGTGGTAGATACCTTGCCTAAGCTACATGAAGTCGCCTCTAAGGCGAAGAATTCTTCCCTCACATAATGCAAGCAAGCGAGGCTTGGTGTTAACGCAGTCTGTAGCATCGGAGATATTTGCATTTGAATGCAAAACAGTCCTTTAGCTAGACAATCCAGAGCAAGAGCATCAGCCATCCACCTAAAAAAAGCTCAAGCAGCAGTCTCCGTGTCAACCTTGGCTTTCTTGGGTTCAGCTTCACCAGCAACGGAGCTTTCTTCATCTCTACTCCTTTTCTTATCTCCCTCCGGTTCAAGCTTTTGACTTTCCGTCGGTTTTGTGCCAGCAGCCACCGGAGTCTCGTTAGTCGACGCAGCAGCATCCTTAACACTGTCCTGAACGGGTGCACCATCCTTAGAGTTAGAAGGCTTTGCAGATGTCTCATCGGTAGCCTGCTCTGCCCCTGCCTTCTTCTCCTCATTCCTGTTCCGATCGCCACTATCCCTATCTCCTCTGTCGCCACGCCGATCATTGTAACCCCTCCCCCTACCTCCGCGTCCTCGTCCTCGACCTCGTCCTCTTCCGCCTCTCCCACCGTCCCTAAAGCCATTCTTGCGGTCCTCATCCCGTCGGTCCCTCCAATCCCGCTCTGCTTCGTCTTTGCCGGCGCCCTTTTCTCTCCTGTCATCCCGTCTCTTTGGCTTATTCTTGTACTGCTCGCTCTTCATTTCTATATAATCTCGCTTACTCATGATCTTCAGCTCTTGACCGTTGTACTTGGGTTTTGGATCCAGTGCCAAGAATGCCTTTTGAGTTTCCTCATTGTCAAACTCAACGAATACGCTCCCCTTGAAGATCCTTTCCTGTGTTCGCCGCAGACGAACCGCATTGTACGGACCGTATGGTGTGAAGAAGGCCTCAATGTCGAACTGCGTACTTGGACCTTCCAGACCAAAGCCTTTCGCATAAATACTTCGTGGTACGGTCTTGTCACTGACCCACCGCAGGTTCTCCATAGCGTCCTCTTTTGTCTGCTCTGGCAGCGGATCTTTACGCTTAATTCCATCATCCTCGGTGACGTCGAGGAAGGTGCTCTCTTTCAGAGCGGCAACAACTGCCGAGTAGGGTTGGAAGTGACGCATGCGCTTGAAGCTGTGTATGGTTTTGATTGGGACGGGGTTGTTCTTACTGCCGCCGACTTGACTTAGTAGGAACTTATCAGTGGGAAGATTCGAGTCCGAGAAGTAGAATTCAACCTAGAGCCATCATCAGTCTATTGCTCAGAGTCTTGCTAGAGTCGAGTGCACCTGTTTGCGGATCTCGTCAGGATCATCGCTCTCAGGCTGTGCTGCTAAGTCCGACTTGACGTTTTCTCTGAAGTTTTTGGGCTTTTTGAAGGGGCCTCTATCGTGACGGTCGCTGTAACTACGCTTCTGCGGCCGATTGGAGCTGCCATCTTCCGCAGTAGCTGACTTGGGCGCCGCATTGGGCTCCGTGGACGCCTCAGTGGCGGTGTCAACTTTGGTGGCCGTACCAGCGTTACCAGCTGCGACTCCGTTGCTCCCATCATCCACATGCTTTTCTGTTACAGAGGCTTCAGCAGGTGCAGAGACATCATTAGGCGCAGAGGCTTCAGTAGGCGCAGTGGCTTCAAGAGGTGCAGCGGCTTCAGGAGATGCAGCGGCTTCAGTAGGCGCAGGAGCTTCGGTAGGCGCCGATGCTTCTACTCCAGGAGCGGTTTCTTGCTTCTCATTGACTGATTCGCTGTTATATGTAGCGGCTGGATCAGGCTCAACAGTCTCGAGCTTCGGTGGAGACAAGATAGATTCGGCCATGACGGTAATTGGAAGTTTGTTTTGGTGTGGAACGGTTGCAATCGAGCGGAGTATTAGATTTGATGCTCAGGTTGCGTATGAATCGTACAATACGACCACAGGTTTGTCTTCAATGGAGGATCTTCGGGCTTGCTTTTCAGACAAGGAGGAGATCTTTTTTGTTAAGATGATACCATCAATTGTCATGCTCTGCCAATTGTGGGGCCCATGACTCCTACGATCTTGCGTTCTGACTCAAAATCGGCCAAAGCGCAAGAGAATGTAAAGAAGTGCGAATTGAAGGCGCCTTCGGCGGGCGGGCAAAGTTTCCTCCGCGCTCCGATGCTTCAAGACATTGTTCAGTAAGAGCTTGGATCACGGCGCTGCTTTGTCTATATTGTCCACCTCGATATGCGCCGTAAGCCCAGGTTTCATAACCTGAAGAGACCGGTACGTTCTGTACCTCCTGATCGCACGTTCGCTGCTAACTCCTCAATTTCAGAAAGTCCGGCAGACATGGAATAAGATCAACCTCTACAACCTCTCTCGCATGACCCTCCCCACCTCGTCAGATAAAACCTACTTTCAGCAGAAGTGGAATGCAAAAGCATTGACACGAGCGTATCATGGAGAGCAAATACGGGAAAAGCAGTGGCAGCGCATGTTCAGACGGACGACACCTTCGGTGGTGCCCTTGGACTATAAATACCTAGCTCAGCACGATGGGTCAGAACTGGCGGCTGGACGAGGGTCAGGGCTTGATGTGAGACCGGGGCAAGATAGGAGGTTGACACCGAAGATACCCTACATGCACATGGTATATCATCCTACCGAAAGGAGACTCGACACCTCAATCTTCAGGGCACTGTTCGCCAGCAGCGCAAGGCAAGCCAGGCAGTTAGTCACGCATGGCCATGTCAGAGTGAACGGAAAAAAGGTGCGTCGTTTCTCGACGTTGGGTGAGCGAAGCTGACTCTATGGGATGTAGATGATCTACCCTGGGTATCAGCTCAATCCTGGTGATATGTTTCAGGTAGACGTTGATACAGTGCTGTTTGCTACAGGCGCAAGGAAACCCAGAGGGTCTTCCGCTTTGCGAAAACCTAAGGCCAAGAAGGATAGCGAAACCGAGAACAAGACAGAAGCCGAAGAAACCGCACGAGGAGAAGCGAAGGTGGCCAACGAAGTGAGACACGACAACGCCCCAGAGCGTGCACCATCTGAGGGGCACTGGGATAGGGTGGCCTGGCTGGCTGCGATGCACAATGACAGGCCCTATTTGCGTAGAGAGTGGAAATGCAGCAAGTGTGGGCACCACAATCCCAAAGCCAGCCGAGCCATTTGCCAAAAATGCGGTGACAACAAATCGAAAGCGGCATTTATAGCACGGCGCCACGGAGATTACCCTTCAGATACTCTCACCTTCTCAAGACTGGACGACGTAGATGCAGGAGCTGGGGAGACCACCACCGAAGAGTCCGACGCACAAGGGGACATCTTGACGAATCCAAATGAAACACTCAAACACCTCCTCGCACGTGCTAGAGGGATTCTATCATCGCCAGCGTCAAGAGAGCTGCGCGGAAAGCAGAAACAGGACGTCCGCGCGTTCCGGCATGCCGTCAAACGTGTGCTGTCCCGTTCCCAAGATGCTTCCGACACAGGCTTAACGGACGATCTCGAAGCGAAGTTCCTACTCCTTACCCAGCGCTTGTCGCTTGCAGATCCCTCTGCTTCTCAGTCGTCTGACTCTCCTCCGGCCACTGAACGTCCCAAAGACGCCTACCAGCTCGAAAAGGAGCGGAAGCTGCTGCAAGAGGCTCTCCGGCGGGCAGAGGAGAATCCCTTTGACCGAAGCAAACCATACTCTACACCATGGGAGCCTCGACCGTACATGAGCGCCTTTGCATTCATCCCGCGCTATCTAGAGGTAAATCAGAATATCTGCAGCGCGGTGTATCTGCGGCATCCGGTTGCACGGCCTGGATTAGCGGAGGTTCCGACACCGTTCCACGCGGAGACGAGTCAATTGGCGTTTAACTGGTATTTGAGACGGCGGTAGTGAAGGCGAACCTCCCAAGGTTGCACCCCGGTGGCCTATCTCAGTATTATATCTCTGCCATTTTCGGCAGAGTCGTGTGCATAGCGACAGGACTTAAATAATACTACTCTACTATTTAGGAATAGAGAGTAGCTTGGTCTACCTAGATTGACGGGCATTCTCTTTATTATAGAGAGCTTACTTAGCAGGCCAATTGTCGCATGCAATCCGTGGCCTGCTGTCAAGTACGCTTGCGCAGTCGAGGTTGAGACCGTTGAGTTGGGGCAGAAAAGGACTCTCCTGAGGTCCTACCTAGGTAAGCCCTTTACCTGGGTAAGAAGTAGGTACACAAATTCTGGGGTACCGCGGAGGTGTTCCGCGGACATGAGACCGCGGAACTACCTGGGGTAGACCCCGCTATTTCCCAAGAGAAAACATTATTAGGACACGATTTTGCATTGATGTGACAATTTCGAGGCACAGGGAACCGTAAAACTAACAACAGATCTCGAGACTCGCAATGCCTGCGATGACGAACGGTGCCTCAAGCGGCAAAGCCCACGCCGCCTTCGACCCATCCTCGACTGTCCCGTTCTTCCTCGACGGCAAGCAAGTGACCACCAGCTCTACCTTCGACGTAATTTCCCCGCTCGACAACAAGACCTGTTGGAAATGCTCCTCAGCCACTGAGGACGACGTCCACAAAGCAATCGCCTCGGCGGAAAAAGCTTTCAAGACATGGAGCAAGACGAAACCATCAACGAGACGCGACATCTTCATCAAGGCTGCACAGCTACTGAGACAGAAAGAGGAAGAGGCCATGTTATACAGTAGCACCGAGACCGGCGCAGCCGAATCAATGTTCGCGTTCGAGTTTGCCCTTGCCGTGGAAGGGTGCTTGACCCTTGGGGGGTTGATTCAGTCTGTGCAAGGTTCCGTGCCGGCAGTTGCAACTGAAGGATCATCTGCAATGATGCTAAGAGAGCCCTATGGCGTTTGCCTAGGTATTGCACCTTGGAATGCTCCTCACGTGCTGGGTATGCGGGCTTGTCTTGCTCCAATCGCTATGGGGAACACAATTGTTCTAAAGGGCCCGGAGGTGTCACCAGCTACATACTGGAACTTTGTGAATGTACTGCATGAGGCTGGATTGCCAGCCGGGGTGCTGAACACCATATACCACAGACCCCAGGATGCGGCGCGGGTGACGAACGCTTTAATCGCGAATCCTGCGATCAAGAAGGTCAACTTTACCGGCTCAACAAACGTTGGCTCGATCATCGCCAGTCTGTGCGGCAAGCACCTCAAACCATGCCTGATGGAACTGGGCGGCAAGGCCCCATCTATTGTATGCGCCGATGCGGACCTTGACAAAACTGCATTGCAGTGCGCCCTCGGCGCTTTTCTGCACGCAGGTCAGATCTGCATGTCCACCGAGAGAATTATCGTCGAGTCAACCGTGGCGGAGGAGTTCAAGAAAAAACTATCTGCCACAATGGACCAAGTCTTCTCGAAAGATCAACCTGCACCAGTGCTCGTTAACGCGCCTCCAGTCAAGAAGAACAAGGAGCTGCTAAAGGATGCCTTGTCGAAAGGCGCTAGAGCCGTTTACGGAGATGTCGACGCAGAAGAGTCCTCGAGTACTAGGATGCGACCGATCATCCTCGAGAATATCAACAAGGAGATGACGATCTACCATACCGAGTCGTTCGGCCCGACGGTGTCGCTGTACGTATTACCGAGCGATGAGTCGTTTGAGGAGAGGGCGCTTGAGCTGGCAAATGATACGGACTATGGTCTGGCAAGTGCTGTATTCACAGAGGACTTGAGGAAGGGGTTGAGGCTGGCGAAGGGCATTGAGACTGGTGCCGTACACATCAATAGCATGAGTGTACACGATGAAGCTGGATTGGCTCATGGTGGTGCGAAGAAAAGTGGCTTCGGTAGGTTCAATATGAGGGAGGGTCTGGAGGAGTGGGTTAGAACCAAGGTGGTAACGTGGGTGGATTGATGGGCGCAAGTAGGTCACCGGTTAACCAACGGTTAAGCTCCATGAGTAGGTCGAAGTGCGCCAAAAATGCAGTCCCATCTCACCAATCATACGATTGCTCCTGTGTCTAAACCTGCCAAACACCATACGCACTAGGCTTCAGCCTCACAAGCTTTGCTCGGACTTGCTACTCTGCGAACTAATGTCGCCACTTTGTGCAGTCCATAGTAAGGAGAAAAGAGTACTGAGTACTGAGTCCGCGTAAAGGCAACGGCAGCGTATATGTTACATGAGTACTCACACTGTCAATTAACCTAGCGGCTGAAGCCAAGAAGACACTCAGGCCAGCGGTCATGGCGAGAGCATCTGGAATCTTTTGAGTCCTTCTACCACTGAAATTGAAAAGTCGTTGATAATGACTGACGATGATGTGGCATCCCACTGGCAGTTTTTCTCTTGGCAGAAGCTGACGCTGTTGAAGACAATATCGCATTACAAGTCTGGTCGAATGAGCACCAGGGCGGTTACAAACCGCTGAATGCTTCTACAAGATACGGAAAGATGTTGAGGAATTAAAACCAAGACTCGAAGTGCTTACACCGAGAAAGTTGAAAAGAGGATATTCAGATATTCGAACGAATCTATGAGGGGCAAAACCCTGGCGAGTACTGGCGAGTACTTCAAGATAGATGTCCACAGGCCCCCATCTAGAGGAATTTTGCGACTACCCTTTCAACGTCATCGTCACTCATCTCTTTTAGACCTAATAATGTGTTATCGGTCCTCCCTGAAAAGTCACCACCATATCCTTCCCCCATAACAGCGGGGTAGATTAAGTTGACCATGGCATCTCCTAATTCTTCTGGCGTCGGCTTTCCGGTGAGTGTCTGCATCGCTTTGTCCTTCGTTTCAGCAATCGTCGCGGTCTTCACATTCCACGGCTTCTTTTCCGGGTCGGCCCTTTTCGCTATCTCCAAGAGCTGTTTCTGGGTCACCACCGCATCGTGGATGTATACCGCTCTATTTCTCGTTTTTTCCAGATTCTCAAACACGCTCACAACAGCTTTTGCCACGGTCGCCAGAGTCGTGGTACTGAATTGGCGGTCTCCTCCATCAAACAGGGTTACTGACCGATGTTTCACGTCGAGTAAGAAAGCCATCTGCAAGCCCCAATCGAGAAAAGCTCCGTTCATGAGGAGAGTGTACGTGAAATTGGGGCTCGCAGCCGCAACCTCGGCCACTTTCTCCTCCGTGGCAGCTTTGTACTGGAAAACAGGGAGAGCACGGGTGTTGGGATTCATCATATCAGCGCCAAACTCGGCTGGGAGGAAACGTATGGTGCCTGCTGCAGCTGCAGCCTCAATCAGAGGACCCTGTTCGCCAGTGGAAGTTGCGGTTACGGTAGAGACAAGGCCGAAATGGCCTCGGAGGGCGTTGGACAGGGATTGCACCGACTTGTAGTCCACGGTCACGTATTCCACGTCTGCGTTGGGTGCCAGATCGAGCTTCTTGGGAGTATTGGAGCGTGTCAAGATAGTAACGGGGTAGGAGGCATGGACCAGGGCTTGAATGACTGGTATGCCTAGGCTGCCAGCGCCAGCGACTGCGATGCGTTTGGAGGAAGACATGGTTGGACTGTGAATCCACTTGCTGCAAAATGGATATGGCTGTTGTAGTAGAAGACGTCGCTCTTGTGTCCTCTGCGCGGGTTAAATAGTAGAAGCATTGTCACCAGCAGTGGAGACATGGGCAACTAATCCAATTGCCTGATGTAGGTAATTTGGCGCAAACCCCGGTCAGTGAAGCCCTCATTGACCTGCTTCTTGCGAGCTGACACACCTTGATGCTGGGCCGCCCCGCACAACTGTGAATATATTGGTCGATGGAATTGCCTGCGGCCGAATAGACTTTGCTCCCCGTTGCTGACCCTTCGCGTGAGCCCTGAGACGGATAGATTGAATCCAACTTCCTATTTTGGGCCTTCTTCCCACGATTGGACAGGACACTCTAACCCCGGAACACTTCCGCTACCTACGAAGTAGGTCCTCTAGGCTTTCGGCCGAGGGTGAAATAGCTTGACTGGCCCAGAGAATTTTCTAAGCGAGCATTGTTTTGGCACCTGGGAGACCCAGGGTGGGGCGGTGCGTCAAACCCGCCTTCTTAAACAGGGTAACCGTGGTTAATAATTACTCCTTCGTGCCTTCGGAATAATATTGCACCTCTTCCTAATTAGGAAGAGGTTTAT
>JAGFMK010000107.1:0-82275 GCA_021030975.1 Lichenothelia convexa | reverse complement strand
GATAAAGCTCTAGGAAGGCTATAGAAAGCTGTAGGAAATTCGCGGAGCAGAGGATAGAGGTCTAGGATAAGGTAGAGCGTTGGATAAAGCTCTAGAAAGGCCGTAGAAAGCCGTAGGAAATTCGCGGAGCAGAGGACAGAGGTCTAGGACATAGTAGAGCGTTAGATAGAGCTCCTAGATAGCTATAGGAAGCTGTGGGAAGCCGTGGGAAATTCGGGGAATCTAGGACGTGAGTCTAGGACATAGTAGAGCATAGGATAAAGCTCTTAGGAGACCGTAGGAAATGCGCGGAGCATAGGACGTGGGTCTAGGACATAGCAGAGCATTGGACGGAGCTCCTAGAAGGCGGTAGGAAATTCGCGGAGTATAGGACGTGGGTCTAGGACATAGCAGAGCGTTGGATAGAGCTCCTAGAGGGTCGTGGGAAATTCGCGGAGTCTTGGACATGGTCTTAGAAAGCTCCTAGGAGGTTGTCAAAAATTTCTAGGACGTAGGACTTGACTTAGAACCTCTTAGGAGACTCGCAGCAGATAGCTAGATCTAAAAATCTATAGCTATCTAGGGTAAGAGAGGAGCAACGCTTCGTAATGTAAGGGATCGACCCCTAGGGCCAGCGGTAAGGTATAGACGATACCTAGACTAGGTCCTCTAGACCTAGTAGTAAGGTAGTAACTCGATTGATTGACCTAGAACTAACCCTAGGGATAATAACAAGACGAAGCGTAGAGAGAGAAAGCTAGAATACACAAAGTAGAGTGAAAACTCTAACACGGCTAGGGACTAATATAACTCCAAAAGGTCTAATATAACTCCGAATCCTTAGTCTTAGATTAGGATCGTGATAGATAGATATAGGTAATATAATAGAGTAGAGGTAAGAGTGATGCCACGTTAAAGAAGTTAAATATTAATATATAAATATAATGTACTAACTAGTACTAGCTAATAGCTAACTAATTAGATAGTAGAATAAAACTTAGATATAACGGATAATAGTATAGATAAAGGTAATATAAATATATAAACTGTATAATAAACTAGCCCTTATTACTTCTACCTAATATAGTAGATAGAAGAGTAGGTACTAGGATAATATATAGCTAGAGATAAGTTAATTAAAGTATAGGTAGTGTAAGTGAGGGAGGTTAAGATATAGTAGGTGTGAGTAAAGTTGAGGTTTATATATATAGAGTAAAGAGATAATTATATTAGACCTAGGTATAGCTAATTGTGTAATTATTAATAAATTAGAACGCCTAGGTTATCTAGAGCTTATAAAGTGACTGATTACTAGGGTAGCTACAGTTATATTAGTCTAAAGTAGCTAATTACTAGGGTAGCCGTGGTCTTATTAGTTAGTTGTTCTATACTAGATTATATAGTTAAAATTAGTTGAAGTAAAAGTAAGGAAGATAGCACTAGTAATATAAGCAGATAAAACCATGTATTTTCTATATATAGTAGCATGGTTTAGATATAGGTAGTAAATATTTGCTACTTTATTAAGTAAACTGTTCTATACTTTATTATACGCCCTTTTATTTATATAGATAGAAATAGTAATAAAGAACTATTATCTCTAAAGTCTATATTTTCTACTTTAGAAAAGTATTTAGACCTATACTTATTCAGTCCTCTAGTAGAGTATTATCTAGATATAGGTTGAGGGTATTCTAATATTTATACCTTAACTAAGGATAAGAGTTAAACTAGTAAGGAGATATTAGTAATATAATTATAGTATATATCTACTTTTTCTATAAGAAAACTATTTATCTTATAATATTCTCGCTTATTATATATACTCCTCCTTAGCTAGGTTAAAATAATAAGCTTATTTATACTTTAAGGATATATAATAGCCTAATAGTCTAGATAGTTATAAGAATCCTATTTATCACGATCTGATATTAGGGCTAGGAGTTCAGGGTCCGGATTATTGTTAGGCTAAGGGCCGGAAGCTTATAAGGGGTTTTCCCTCTAACTCGTGTATTCTAGCTTCCTCTCTCTACGCTTCGTCTTGTCTATCTAGCTAGGTATTACCTACAGATAATCTATAGTCTCTATATCTATTCTATATCCTAGTCTAGGTCCCTAGGCTACTTAGCCACCGACCTTGATATTACGAAGCGTCCCTTACTCTACTGCCCTAGATAGATACCAGGTCCTAGGACCTATCTATCTACCGCAGCTTCGCTATAGCAACTACACTTTTAAATCTGATTTTATAATACCCTACTAAGCCGGAAACGTTTACTTCTATATTTCAAAACAACCCTGAGAATCTCTAGACAATTATCACGACGCTCTACTCCCTATCTATTAAAGTCTCTATACAGAATAGTTAACTCTAAATAGACGTCTAAAACCTACGTGAACAAACCCACTAATTACAAGTTAATAATCAAACCTATTATAAATATAATATCCGACTCTAAGCCGATATCCAGAACCTCCAAGAACAACTCCAAGCCTCACAGCCAATTTTATAGATACCCTCTACTACCTCCACCTAATCTATAACCTAATAATCCCAGGCACCTATCCAGGACAAGTCTATTAGGGTCACACTTTCAGAACGCCTTCCCGACCTAGCAGAATTTACAGGGGATTATTAGGACTTTAAACAATTTAAGAGCCAGATTTATAATAAGATGGTAGTAAATTTAGACCGGTATACTACACCATAATAGTATATAGTTTATATCTATAGCTAACTTACTAGGGCAGCTTACAGTCAGATTTTACCCTACCTAAAGGAGGGTATTACTATACTTAGAGACTATAAAGATATTTTAAACACCTTAGAGATAGTATTTAGTGATCTGAACCGCGTTGTAAATACACAAGTAAAACTCTTCTAATTACACCAAAAGAATCAAGAGTTTAGCGCCTTTCTCGCAGAATTCCAACGCCTATATTTAGAGGCGGACTACCTAGAAGGTGCTCTAGTCATCTTACTAGAGCAAAATATCTCGCAGGAATTACGCTCACTGCTTATTTCAAGTCCACCACCGTCCTAAGAATTTAAGGACTTTATAAAGCATTTATAAGATCTTAATAACCGTCTACGTCAATTCCAAGCACCCCTTAGATAACTATCTAGGGCGGTTAATAATACTCCGTTCCGTCCCAGGTCTCCTAGTCCTACCGTCCCGTTTATACCGTTCCGTCCGGCCTCTACAACTTTATAAACATCTATTCCTACTACTAAACCAATAGATTTATCTCGTACTAGAAATCGTGCTAAGGTATCTAAATCTAAATGTGAGTATTATCGTTAATATAGACTGTGCTTTTATTACGGTGGTTAATATATGAGAGTCAACTGCCTAAATCAACCTCGCCGTTCTAGTCCTAGTCCTTCACGTTATTCCTATTCGGCTTTACTATAGAGATCCTACGCCTAGGTTACCGCGTCACGTTCTATATCCCCTATAGTTCAAAATTCTACAGCTTAGGTACCACGTCTACTAACACCACCTAAGTCTAGGTTATACTAGACCAGTGCTAGGCGCCCTGAGAGTCTAAAGTTAGAAAATAGTATACCCCTGAGAAGAGTCTCATTCAGGGGCTAGTGAGTATAGAATCTATGTCCCTTACAGAAGAAGAGCTTTATAGTAAAAGCCCTATCTATAACTATGAAATCACTATAGGGATAAATACGTTTTATGTCCTAGCGCTCTACGATACTAGTGCCGCTTGCTACGCTTTGATTAATAAAGACTACGTCTAAGAATATAAGATACCTACATTTAAGCTAAAGAATCCCTAGAGCGTAGCCGCCTATAATGGTAGAGTTATCCACAACGCACTTACTACTACTATTTAGACCTTATTACTTACACTTAGGGACTCTAAGGCGTTCTACACGGAAAATGATGCTGTCTTACTTGTTACTAAGTTGTCTAAGTACCCTATTTCTATTGGAACTAAGTGGTCCTACATTCACGACTCTATATACTAAGGGGGGGATTACACATTGCGGTTTATATTATACTATTATCGAGACTATTATCGAGTTTCTAAGTCACCCGTTACGCCTTATACTATTGTCTAAGCTCCGACCTCTTACTACGGTCCTAGTAAAGAGGACTCAGTTCGAAGACCTAAGAGATCTATATCCTTCCGGCTGCGTCAAGTTGAAACGACCACGCTACGCTCTATCTTACACTCTTAAGGGTCTACTAGGTCTAAAAATATAGTATATTAGTGGGATAATACTATTCCTCAAGAACCTAAGCATGAGAAAGTTAAGTAAAAGAAAACCAAGAAGAAGCCTACAGCCTATCTACTAGTACTATAGGCTATACACTAGAATCTAGACCTACCTATCCTAGACGTGGCCTAAATAAATGCTGCGGCATTTACTATACTAGTAAGACATAGAACCTGTGAAATATTCTCAGTTACTATAGCCGATATTGAAAAGGCTTTAGCGCCAAAGCCTAATATCAATCCTAAGACGTTACTACCTAAGAAACTCTACGACTTTCTACCAGTATTCTCTAAGCAGGAGAGTGACTGACTACCGCCGCACCGAGTCTACGACTATAACCTAGTCTTAGAGCTAAATTCGAAGCTACCTACGTCGAGTCTTTATAGAATATCCTAAGGGGAACTATAAGTCCTATGAAAATACCTAGATAATTATTTATAGAAGGGATTTATCCGTCTAAGTTTATTACCTGTTGCTTCACCTGTCTTATTTGTTAAGAAACCTAGTGGTGGGTTATATTTCTGTGTCGACTACTATAGATTAAACAATATTACAGTCAAGAATTAGTATCCTTTACCATTAATTCAGGAGATATTAAATCGCCTATTAAGAGCAAAGTACTTTATAAAATTAGACGTGATTGCCGCGTTTAATAGAATCCGGATCAAAGACGGTTAAGAATAGCTTACAGCATTTAAGATATATTTTAGCCTATTTAAATACCTAGTTATACCCTTTAGACTTACAAATGCTCTAAGCACTTTTTAGTATTATATTAATAATATTCTCTTTGAATATCTAGACCGCTTCTGCACCGCCTATATTAACGACATCTTAATATATAGTGACTCACTAGAAGAGTATAAGGAGCACGTCCGGCAAGTTCTTACTAAGCTATAGGCGGTAGGCCTTTAGATTAATATCACTAAGTATAACTTCTACGTCTAGGAGGTTAAATATCTCGGATTAATTGTATCTATATCTGGGATTAAAATAGACCCTGCTAAGATATCCGCTATTATTGACTGGCCTACTCTAAGGAACGTTAAAGACGTCCAGGCATTCCTAGGCTTTGCAAATTTCTATCGAAGATTTATTTACGGCTTCTTAAGGATTATCTATCCACTCTACCGGCTTACTAGGAAGGACGTTAACTTTGAATGGACAGATAAATGCCAGGAGGCGTTTGACAAGTTAAAGACGGCGTTTACTACGGCTCCTATTCTAGCATATTTCGATCTAGATCTAGAGTGTATTATTGAAACAGACGCCTCTGACTTTGTCACAGCCGGAATTCTATTATAGAGGGGCCTAGACAGTATTCTACATCCAGTAGCCTTCTTTTCCTAGAAGCACTTACTAGCAGAATATAACTACGAGATTTATAATAAGGAATTACTGGCAATTATCTAAGCTTTTAAAGAATAGTGTCTAGAACTAGAAGGTTCTAGAATGCCTGTACAAGTCCTTACAGACCACTAGAACCTAGAGTACTTTATAACAACAAAGACTCTAACACGGCGCTAAGCAAGATAGGCTAAGTTTCTAAGTTAGTTTAATTTCAAGATTTAGTACCGTCCCGGACGGCTAGGTACTAAGCTAGATGCTTTAACTAGGAGGTCAGGAGACCTCCCCCTAGGAGAGGGGGATAGTCGTCTAAAATACTAGAACCAGGTACTCCTAAAGCCGGAATTTCTATTAGAAGAAGTAATTCAAGATATACCTATTGCCGCAAACGATATCCTAGAAATAAATACTAAAGAGGCTATTATAAATGTGTACCAAGAACAAGAAACTCTAGGACTAAGGAATTCCCTTACGCTATAGATCTTTAACTATCTATAGAATAATAAACGTCGTCTACTACTATAGGACTAGAAGCTAAAGCTATCACCTGTAGACTTTAAGGAAGAAAATAATAGACTATTTTATAAGTCTAAGCTATGGATCCTAGAGGATGATAATCTATGCCTTACGCTACTACAACTCTACTATAATAGTCTAGCCGCAGGCTATACTAGTATTATAAGGATATACGAACTTATTACCCGAGACTACTACTAGGTAAATATTAAGGACGACGTTAAATAGTATATCTAAAACTGCCACACCTGTGCTAGGGCTAAAGCTTCACGTTCACGGCGCCACGGCCTATTAAATCCTCTACTAGTTCCAGAACGTAGATGGACTGATATATCTATAGACTTTATTATAAGTCTCCCAACCTGTCAACGTAATGGAATTAACTACGATAATATTCTAGTGGTTATAGATCGACTATCTAAGTAAGTACATTTTACGCCATGTGCTATAGAAAATCACGGCACATCTACTCTAGCTATTACTAATATCTATATCTAGGATATTTAGAGACTTTACAGCCTATCTAAGACGATTATTTTAGATTATAGAACTTAGTTTAACTCTTTATTCTAGCGACATTTATATCAACGACTAGGAATTTAGTTACTTATATCCACAGCCTACTATCTATAGATAGATAGTCAGACTAAACGTGTAAACTAAGATATTAAACAGTACCTAAGGAGCTATATTACCTATTTACAGGACGACTAGGTAGACTAGTTACTAATAGCTGAATTCGCTCAGAATAATTCCTTATCTAAAAGTATCAAGACTACGCCCTTCTTTGTAAATTACAGATACTATCTACACCTAGGTTTTAAACTAGAAACCCTATATTAAGGAGATAGATATATTAGAGTATAGTTAGTTACTATAGATATATTCTAAGAAAGAATAGATAAACTCCTAGAATATCTACGTGAAGAAATTTCCCTAGCCTAAGCGAACCAAGTCGATCAAGCAAACCGGTTACATACACTATCTCCTATATTTAAAGAAGGAGATTATATCTAGCTAGACACTAGGAATATCTATATAGAACGCCTATTACAGAAACTAGATTGGAAATACCACAGACTATTTCTAGTAACTAAGGTTATTAGCTCTACAGCTTATTGACTTGCTCTACTACTATCCACAGAAATCTATAATATATTCTATATTAGTCTTCTAAAACCTACTGCAGAGGATCCGCTTCCTGGCCAGAGAAATCTACCACCACCTCCTATTATTACAGACGGCTAAGAGGAGTTTAAAGTCTAAGAAATTCTAGATAGTAAAAGATAAAGACGTAATACTCTGTACTATATCAAGTGGATTGGCTGGGAAATACCTACCTAGGAACCACCTAAGTGCCTAGGTAACTGTTAAGACTTAGTCCAAGAATTCCACGAAAGATACCCACGAAAACTATATACAGACCAATTCCTATATCTCCTAGGATAAAAAGAATATTACTATACCTATCTAGGACTAAAAGAACTTAGCAAGAGACCAAGTAGTAAAGCTTTAAGCCTCATCTTACTTATAGGATAACCCTAATAGTTATCTAAATTTTAGGCCTTAGAACGCTGCGTGAGCACCGGACCTAGTACTACCAGCCAAAGGCTGGATCCCCTTCCCCGGCGCACTAGGGGCATCCCCTATAAGTGGTAAGGCAGAGCCGTAATCCTATATGGCTTATATACCAAGGTACTCGCCTATAGGGCCCTAGACCCTATTCCTAGGATAGGCTAGATCCTAGGCCTTGAATACTGCTTTCCCCTATCTAGATGCCTCTAGCTATTAGGTACTAATAGGTCAGCTTAACCACTGTGCTAGAGACACTTGTTGGTTGCCAGTTCATGAAGCACAAGATATACTCTAGGTCCCTAGGAACCACAGCAGCTAGATCTATGCAACTAGGACCCCTATTATTTTACTTTCTATACGAAACTTGTAGAGCTCGTTGAGCTCTACAACTTTGCAATATATCATGAATCTGTTTGAGCGCTCGTTAAGGAGTTATGATTTTTCAAAGATTGGAACCACCTATACCCTTAGAGCCTGCAGCCAGTGCTGCTGTGCAGCGGATTCCCGGAGCGCCCACTGCGTGCAAAACATACTTCTAATCACTACACCGCAACCGTGTAATATAAAGCTTAACTTTCTATATAAAACTTATAGAGCTTTCTAAGCTCTATAACTTCTATATAGGACGTAAAAGATTCTAAGCAGGTGTAGCCGAGTTATAGTTGTTGCAAGTTTTCCCCATACAAAATCAAAGAGTTAAGCCGCACCTAAGCTGTAGCTGAGCCACTACCACTAAACCTAAGCCTAAGGCTATAAAACCAAGAGGTTCTAAGTTTAACTCTAGGTCTGAACTAAATTGTGAAAATTCTAAGGCCTCGCAGGAGCTTCGGCCTTTAGAGGGGGCCTACTATCACAATCTGATATTAGGGCTAGGAGTTCAGGGTCTAGATTATTATTAGGCCGAGGGCCGGAAGCTTATAAGGGGTTTTCCCTCCAACTCGTATATTCTAGCTTCCTCTCTCTACGCTTCGTCTTGTCTATCTAGCTAGGTATTACCTACAGATAATCTATAGTCTCTATATCTATTCTATATCCTAGTTTAGGTCCCTAGGCTACTTAGCCACCAATCCTGACACTATTTATTCTATTTATATAAAGTAATACTACTAAAGTAAAGCTTTTAAGTATAGGCTAGCCTATATAGTAGGAAAGAATAAGGGGCGGTACGTCTATATATTTTATTATAATCTGATATTAGGGCTAGGAGTTCAGGGTCTAGATTTTTATTAGGCTAAGGGCTGGAACCTTATAAGGGGTTTTCCCTCCGACTCGTATATTCTAGCTTTCTCTCTTTACGCTTTATCTTGTCTATCTAGCTAGGTATTACCTATAGATAATCTATAGTCTCTATATCTACTTTATATTCTAGTCTAGATTACTAGGCTACCTAGCCACCAGCCTTGACATTATAAAGCGTCCCTTACTCTACTACCCTAGATAGATACCAGGTCCTAGGACCTATCTATCTACCGCAGCTTTACTATAGCAACTACACTTTTAAATCTAATTTTATAATACCCTACTAAGCCGGAAACGTTCACTTCTATATTTTAAAACAACTCTAAGAACCTCTAGATAATTATCGCGACGCTCTACTCCCTATCTATTAAAGTCTCTATATAGAATAGTTAACTCTAAATAGACGTCTAAAACCTATATAAATAAACCCACTAATTATAAGTCAATAATTAAACCTATTATAAACACAATATCTAACTCTAGGCTAATATCTAGAACCTCTAAGAACAACTCCAAGCCTCACAGCTAATTTTATAGATACCCTCTACTACCTCTACCTAATCTATAATTTAATAATCCTAGGCACCTATCTAGGACAAGCCTATTAGGGTCACACTTTTAGAACGCCTTCTTAACCTAGTAGAATTTATAGGGGATTATTAGGACTTTAAACGATTTAAGAGCTAGATTTATAATAAGATAGTGGTAAATTTAGACTGGTATACTACACTATAATAGTATATAGTTTATATCTATAGCCAACTTACTAGGGTAGCTTATAGTTAGATTTTACCCTACCTAAAGGAGGGTGTTACTATACTTAGAGACTATAAAGATATTTTAAACACCTTAGAGATAGTATTTAGTGATCTGAACCGCGTTATAAATGCACAAGTAAAACTCTTCTAATTATACTAAAAGAATCAAGAGTTTAGCGCCTTTCTTATAGAATTCCAACGCCTATATTTAGAGGCGGACTACCTAGAAGGTGCTCTAGTTGTCTTACTAGAGCAAAATATCTCGCAGGAATTACGCTTACTACTTATTTCAAGTCCACCACTATCTTAAGAATTTAAGGACTTTATAAAGCATTTATAAGATCTTGATAACCGTCTTTATTAATTCTAAGCACCCCTTAGACAACTATCTAGGGCGGTTAATAATACTCCGTTCCGTCCTAGGTCTCCTGGTCCTACCGTCCCGTTTATACTATTCCGTCCGGCCTCTATAACTTTATAGACACCTATTCCTACTACTAAACTAATAGATTTATCTTATACTAGAAATTATACTAAGGTATCTAAATCCGAACGTGAGCGTTGTCGTCAATATAGACTATACTTTTATTATAGTAGTCAATATATAAGAGTCAACTGCCTAAATCAACCTCGCCGTTCTAGTCCTAGTCCTTCACGTTATTCCCGTTTGGCTTTACTATAAAGATTCTATACCTAGGTTACCATATATATTCTACGTCCCCTATAGTTTAAAATTCCGCAGCTTAGGTACCACGCCTACTAATACCACCTAAGTCTAGGTCGTACTAGACTAGTCCTAGGCGCCCTAACAGTCTAAAGTTAGAAAATAGTATACCCCTAAGAAGAGTCTTATTTAGGGGCTAGTGAGTATAGAATCTATATCCCTTATAGAAGAAGAGCTTTATAGTAAAAGCCCTACCTACAGCTGTAAAATTACTATAGGAATAAATATATTTTATATCCTAGCACTCTATAATACTAGCGCTACCTACTATACTTTGATTGATAAAGACTACGTCTAGGAATATAAGATACCTATATTTAAGCTAAAGAATCCCTAGAGCATAGCGGCCTATAATAGTAGAGTTATTTATAACGCACTTACTACTGCTATTTAGGCCTTATCACTTACGCTCAGGGACTCTAAGGCTTTCTATATAGAAAATAATACTATCTTACTTATTACTAAGTTGTCTAAGTACCCTATTTCTATTAGAACTAAGTGGTCCTATATTCACGACTCTACCTACTAAAGGGGGAATCACACGTTGCGGTTTATATTATACTATTATCGAGACCATTATCGAGTCTCTAAGTTGCCCGTTACGCCTTATACTATTATTTAAGCTCCGACCTCTTACTACGGTCCTAGTGAAGAGGACTTAGTTTAGAGACCTAAGAGATCTATATCCTTCCGGCTGCGTCAAGTTGAAATGACCACGCTACACTCTATCTTATACTCTTAAGGGTCTACTAGGTCTAAGAATATAGTATATTAGTGGGATGATACTATTCCTTAAGAACCTAAGCTTAAGAAAGTTAAGTAAAAGAAAACTAAGAAGAAGCCTATAGCCTATCTACTAGTACTATAGGCTATACACTAGAATCTAGACCTACCTATCCTAGACGTGGCCCAAATAAATACCGCGGTATTTACTATATTAGTAAGATATAGAACCTGTGAAATATTCTCAGTTACTATAGCCGATATTAAGAAGGCTTTAGCGCTAAAGCCTAATATCGATCCTAAGACGTTATTACCTAAAGAACTCTATAACTTTCTACCGGTATTCTCTAAGTAGAAGAGTGACCGACTACCGCCGTACCGCGTCTATGACTATAACCTAGTCCTAGAGCCGAATTCAAAGCTACCTATATCGAGTCTTTATAGAATATCCTAAGGGGAACTATAAGTCCTATAAAAATACCTAGATAACTATTTACAGAAGGGATTTATCTATTTAAGTTTATTACCTATTACTTTACCTATCTTATTTATTAAGAAACCTAGTGGCGGGTTACATTTCTATGTCGACTACTATAGATTAAATAATATCACGGTCAAGAATCAGTATCCTTTACTATTAATTCAGGAGATATTAAATCGACTATTAAGAGTAAAGTACTTTACTAAATTAGATGTAATTGCTGCGTTTAATAGAATCCGAATTAAGGACAGTTAAGAATGGCTTATAGCATTTAAGACACGTTTTAGTCTATTTAAATATCTTATTATACCCTTTGGCCTTGTAAATGCTCCAAGCACATTTTAGTATTATATTAATAATATCCTCTTTGAATATCTAGACCGTTTCTACACGGCCTATATTGACGATATCTTAATCTATAGTGACTTACTAGAAGAGTATAAAGAGCACGTCTGGTAAGTTCTCGCTAAGCTATAGGCGGTAGGCCTCTAGATTAATATTACTAAGTATAACTTCTATATCTAAGAGGTTAAATATCTCGGATTAATTCTATCTATATCTAGGATTAAAATAGACCCTGCTAAGATATCTGCTATTATTAACTGGCCTACTCTAAGGAACGTTAAAGACGTCTAGGCATTCCTAGGCTTTGCAAATTTCTACCGCAGATTTATTTACAGCTTCTTAAGGATTATCTATCTACTCTACCGGCTTACTAGGAAAGACGTCAATTTTGAATAGACTACTAAGTGCTAGGAAGCTTTTGATAAGTTGAAGACGGCATTTACTACGGCACTAATTCTAGCATACTTCGATCTAGATCTAGAATATATTATTAAGATAGATACTTCTAACTTTATAACCGCTGAAGTTATATCGCAGAGGGGTCCGGATAGAATATTACGTCCGGTAGCCTTCTTCTTATAAAAGCACTCACCTATAGAATATAACTACAAAATCTATAATAAAGAGTTACTAGCTATTATCTAAGCGTTTAAAGAATGGCGCCTAGAACTAGAAGGTTCTAGGATGCCCGTCTAGGTCCTCACAGATTACTAGAACCTAGAGTACTTTATAATAATAAAGACTCTAACGTGTCGTTAAGCTAGATAGGCCGAGTTTCTAAGTCAATTCAATTTCAAGATCTAGTACTGTCTAGGCCGTTTAGGTACTAAGCTAGATGCCCTAACTAGGAGGTTAGGAGACCTCCTCTTAGGAGAGAGGGATAGTCGTTTAAAGTATCAGAATTAAGTGCTTCTAAAACTAAAACATCTATTAGAAGAAGTAATTTAAGACATCTTACTAATTACTATAAACAATATTCTAGAGATAAATATTGAAGAAGCTATTATAAACATTTACTAGAAAGAAGCTTCTCTAGTACTAAAGAACTCTCTTATATCATGGATAGTTGATTATCTAAGGAATAACAAACGACGTTTACTACCCTAGGACTAGAAACTGAAGCTCTCACCCGTAGACTTTAAGGAAGATAATAATAGACTATACTATAAGTCTAAGCTATAGATCCTAGAAGACGACAACCTATATCTCACGCTACTACACCTCTACTATAATAGTCCGGCGACAGGTTATACTAGTATTATAAGGATATATAAACTTATTACCTAAGACTACTACTAGGTAAATATTAAGGACGACATTAAACGATATATCTATAATTGCCACACCTACGCTAGAGCTAAGGCTTTACGTTTATGCCGTTATAGTCTACTAAATCCCCTACCTATTCCTAAATATAGGTAGACTGATATATTAATAGACTTTATTTCTAGCCTTCCAATTTATCAACGTAATAGGGTTAACTATAATAATATCCTAGTAGTTATAGACCAACTATCTAAGTAAGTATATTTCACGCCATGTGCTATAGAGAATCACGGTACCTCTACTCCGGCTATTACTAATATCTACGTCCGAGATATCTAGAGACTTTACAGCCTACCTAAGACTATTATCTTAGATTATAGGACCTAGTTTAACTCCTTATTCTAGCGACGTTTATATTAATGACTAAGAATTTAGTTGCTTATATCTACTACCTATTATCTATAGACTAATGGCTAAACTAAGCGCGTTAATTAAGATATTAAGTAGTACTTAAGAAGCTATATTACTACCTATAGGATA
This sequence comes from Lichenothelia convexa, assembly GCA_021030975.1. Lineage (NCBI taxonomy): Eukaryota > Fungi > Ascomycota > Dothideomycetes > Lichenotheliales > Lichenotheliaceae > Lichenothelia > Lichenothelia convexa. The sequence continues at coordinate 68,542 of JAGFMK010000107.1, read as the reverse complement.
ATTAGGTAGATTAGCTACCTATAGCTAAATTCACCTAGAATAATTCCCTATCTAAGAGTATTAAGACCACGCCCTTCTTTGCAAATTATAGATACCACCCACGCTTAGGATTTAAACCAGAAACGCCACGTCAAGGTGATAGATATACTAGGGTATAGCTTGTTACCGCTAATATATTCTAAGAAAGAATAGATAAGCTACTAGAATATCTATGTGAGGAAATTTCTCTAGCCTAAGCAAACTAGGTCGATTAAGCAAACCGTTTACGTATACTATCTCCTATATTTAAAGAAGGAGATTATATCTGGCTAGATACTTAAAATATCTATACTAAACGTACCTCACAGAAACTAGACTAGAAATACTATAGACTATTCCTAATAACTAAGGTTATTAGTTCAACAGCTTACTAACTTATATTACTACTATCAGCAGAAATCTATAATATATTCTATATTAGTCTTTTAAAATCTACAGCTAAAGACTAACTACTAGACTAGAGGAATCCACCACCACCGCCTATTATTACTAATAGCTAAGAGGAGTATAAAGTCTAGGAAATTCTAGATAGTAAATAATAAAGACATAATACAATGTACTACGTTAAATGGATTAGCTATAAAATACCTACCTAGGAACTACCTAAGTGCCTAGGTAACTGTTAAGACTTAGTCTAAGAATTCCACGAAAGATACCCACAAAAACTATATATAGACTAATTCCTATATCTCCTAGGATAAAAAGAATATTACTATACCTATCTAGGACTAAAAGAACTTAGTAAGAGACCAAGTGGCAAAGCTTTAAGCCTCACCTTACTTATAGGATAACCCTAATAGTTATCTAAATTTTAGGCCTTAGAACGCTATATAAGCACTAGACCTAGTACTACTAGCTAAAGGCTAGATTCCCTTCCCTAGTATACTAGGGGCATCCTCTATAAGTAGTGAGATAGAGCTATAACCCTATATAGCTTACGTACTAAGGTACTTACCTATAGGGCCCCCTATCCTATTCCTAGGATAGGCTAGATCCTAGGCCTTGAATACTACTTTCCCCTATCTAGATACCTCTAGCTATTAGGTACTAATAGGTTAGCTTAACTACTGTGCTAGAGACACTTGTTAGTTGCCAGTTTATAAAGCACAAGATATACTCTAGGTCTCTAGGAACTATAGCAGCTAGATCTATGCAACCAGGACCCCTGTTATTTTGCTTTCTATACGAAACTTATAGAGCTCGTTAAGCTCTACAACTTTGTAATATATTATAAATCTATTCGAGCGCTTGTTAAGGAGTTATGATTTTTCAAAGATTAGAACCACTGATACCTATAGAGCCCGCGGCCAGCGCTGCTGTGCAGCGGATTCCCGGAGCGCCTACTGCGTGCAAAATATACTTCTAATCACTACGCCGCAACCGTGAAATATAAAGCTTAACTTTCTATATAAAGCTTATAGAGCTTTCTGAGCTCTATAACTTTTATATAGAATATAAAAGATTCTAAGTAGGTATAGCTAAGAGATAGTTGTTGCAAGATTTCCCTATATAAAATTAAAGAGTTAAGCTATACCTAAGCTATAGCTGAGCCACTACCACTAAACCTAAGCCTAAGGCTATAAAACCAAGAGGCTCTAAGTTCAACTCTAGGTCTAAACTAAATTATGAAAATTCTAAGGCCTTATAGGAGCTTTGGCCTTTAGAGGGGGTCTACTATAATAATCTAATATTAGGGCTAGGAGTTTAGGGTCTAGATTATTATTAGGCCGAGGGCCGGAACCTTATAAGGGGTTTTCCCTCTAACTTATATATTCTAGCTTCCTCTCTTTATACTTCGTCTTGTCTATCTAGCTAGGTATTACCTACAGATAATCTATAGTCTCTATATCTACTTTATATTCTAGTCTAGGTTACTAGGCTACCTAGCCACTAGCCTTAATAATTTTCTTTTAACCCTAAAGATATAATATTATTTAAGGGACGGTAATATTAGACCGCAGTTAAATAAACAATAGTTAGCTATATATATATACTAGCCGCTATTATCTATAAACAAGAAGCGTAGCTAGTTAATTCTACCCCGGCTTTATATATATAGTTATAAGTTGCCCGATTTATTCTCTAGTCTATAATAAGTAAGTCGATTATTACTTAACTTAGGTACTATATATAAGTAGTATAATATAGCTAGTAGAAGTTTAGTATTAATATATCTTGTAACTCCTAATAACTAAGCCCTAAAGTATAATATGGATTAGTAAGTGCGTATACTATAGTAGGGTCTATAAGTATATATAGTGGCTCTAATATTATATTAATAAGTGCGCCTAGAGGAATAAGGATAGGCATCGGATAGTTATTATTAATATAATAAGCGACTACACTAATATATACTATAACCTTAATAATAATAATACTTTACCCCTTATAGATAAAGAATAGGAGGACGTAAAGTATACTACTAAGCTAGATAATATAACTCTAGTATATAAGGTTAAAGACGCTAGTAACAAGGAATAGTTAACTAATATACCACACTATCTAGGTATCCTCTCTACCTCTTCTTAGAGAGAAATTATATTAAAAATATTTAAGGATATAACTAGGCGCCCTACTAGATAGCCTATACTATAGTAGGAGTTAGTTAGCTAGGGCAACCTAAGGGAGAGCGCTAAAGTGCTAGAATACTACCCTTTTACTAACTAGACCAACTATATAATATCCCTCTAGTTTCTTAACTTAAAATATAGTAAAGGAGCGGTAAATAGATTTCTTAGCGACTAATAATTAGTATCTATATACTAATAGCTAAGTTTTAAGAATGTTAAAGACTAGAAGTCGCTACTCTACTATATGCCCTATAGGATATACGATAATTATTAGCTATAGGGTAGTGTAACAGTAGAAAGCAAGATAGATAGAATTAAGCTACCACTATACAAATTCTATTTCTATAAAGTTACTACTATTCTATACTTTCTTATTAGCTACTAGCCCTTTAAGGAGTACCTGTATTATACCCTAATAAGATAATATAACTCTAATAGCTAGTATATCTATAATAAGATATACTTAGGTAACTAGTAGTAGAAGATATAGGAAAAACTGCTAGATAACGCAATAGTAGTACCTCTTATTATAGGGATAGATAAAACTATACTTACCTAGTTTTATAGGGACCTAAAAGCTTAGCCTATATACCTCACTATTAGTAACCTCGATAAGTAGATAAGATATTTACAGTTAATACTAAGCATAATACTTCTAGCCCTATTACTAATATCTAGTAACAGCCTATAGAATATAAATAAGCTTACTTACTATAACGCAATAAAGAGAATTTTCTAGTATAAGTGGCATATAGATAAACTAGTACTATTACTAACCTAAATATAGTAGTTAAGCGGCTAGTAATTAAAGATATTGAGATAAGCTATATTAATAGGCGCACGTGGTAGTACTACCCTATTATTAGCCTATTTATAATAGATTATAAAGAGTAAGCTATCCTTACTAATATTAAGAACAATTTGTAGTGCCTTATATATTAAGTATCTCTAGATAAGCGCAAAAACCTATAAGAGATATACCCCCTCTAGATATATAAGTCTATATAAAAGTAAATATAGAAGTAGTATTAAAATAGGATACTAAAGGAGTATTAGGAGTAGGTATATAAGATAAAGAACTTCGTATAGAGGCACTATTTTATTAATATACACGAGACTATAATAGTTAATATACTATATTAGCTAATAAAAGGGATTATAATATATCTTAAGGATTAGGTAATCTTACTACTTAAAGATATACTATCTATTAGTAAGAAGAGGATTAGTAACCACACCCTTAAGGATACCCTAGTAGCTACCTAGGTAGACTAGAGATTTATACTAGTCCCTAGTTACCTAGGTCTTAAAATTTTCTAGTATAAACTAAGCTTAGTAAAGTAATAGATAGGAAACAAGTAGAAAGCAATTATTCGCTAGTAGATCTCTATAGTAGCTCTATTACTTATAAAGGTGCCTACTAGTAAGGTAGTAATTTATTTTTCTCATACTATTATTAACTTTATATTAATTACTTAATATAAAACCTATAATAAGGAGACGCTACGCTACTTAGACTATGCCTTATACTATATCGATTGCCTTAAAGGTATCTTCTATAAATACTAGCTAGTAAAAGAAAATAGTAAGTAAGATTTCAACTTCCCTAAATTCTATACCCTATTATACTACACCAACTTTATCTATAAATATAGCAGTGCTAATAGATTTAAAAGTTCCGCTACTAAGGCTATATATAAATACCTAGTAAAGGACTTTTTCTACTATATAAATATAAGGGAGGACTTTCTTAAGTAAATACTTAACTATAATATCTATTAGGTAAAGAGCCGGGCAATAGAAGGCTTCCTTACTACCCTATATATATATACTAGGACTTAAGTAGATAAGGAGATAGTCGTTCCTATTATAGTACTAAGTATAAAGTATATTAATATTAAAGATAAATTTAACTAGATACTCCTAGATAAGGAGTATATAGTAGTAAAAGGCGCGCGGCTTAACCTATAGTTCTAGTAGCTAGTAGTATACTATATAGAAGAACTAAAGGATATAGTACTAGACCTAAGAGATATAGTTATAGCGTTTATCTATAAAGAATATAGAAAAGGTGCTATAGTAGGAGACAAATATTAGATAGAGATCGACTAGATAGAGAAAAACTCTATATAGACGGATGAATACTTTATAGCCCTCTACCTATTAATAACCTATTAGAAGCATAATAGAAAAGACTTATCTAATATAGATAGGTTAGTAATTAAATATATACACTGCTCACCTAATTACTAGGGCTCTAGGAAGTTAAGGTAGGATTTTGTCTAGGTGTAGGAATACCTAGAGGGTAGCTATCTATATAGCGGTAAGGCTATAGAACTCTAGGATAGAATACCTAGCTAGGTTAAATTAATCGTAATAATTAGAGACTATAGTATAGTAGGAGGGATTAGAAAACCGGCACTCTATTACGGCGCCCTTATTAAACTCTTTTATCTCTAAAATAGTAGACATCCTTATAAGGATTATAGTATAGTAGAACTGAAATAATAGCCTTAGAGTAAGGTAGGAAAAGTATATAAGCTAGGCTCCTAACGGTTGTACCTAATACTAATAGTACTATAGAGTATCTATATTATACTAGAGGTGAACTAGAATAGTAAAAACTTTTATATAAATAACTACTATAATTAGGATACTTATAATACCGTGTATAATCTAGACTTTCTTACCTATAGTATATAGTTAGTAGAGAAGTATATAATAGATTAAACTCCTAGTTACCTAGGTATAGTAAGATAACCTAGGTATACTATAGATAACCTAGAGGGAGATAGATAGTAAAGATAGGGCTAGCTGAATCTATAGTTCTAAGGGGCTATAAGACGGCTAGGTATTTATATTACTATAACCTAACTTCTAGATAGAGTAACCGCTAGAGTTATAGACCTTACTTAGGACACTATAGAAACCTATAGCAACCTACGCTAATTACTAGTAAAGTTCTACTAGATTTAGTATAATATAGAATAAACAGCCGATATATTATAGTAAGGCCTATAGTATAAATATAATACTAAATTATTAATATCTAGATAATAATATTAGCTTTATAATAGTAGTATGGAGATATATTTAGCACCACGCCCCAAACTACAGCGCTAATTATTACTACTAGCTAAGTATTTACTATATAGCCAACTGTTTTTTCTATTATCTATATAGCACTAGCCCTATTCTAGTTCCTACTTAGCGCTATCTTAAAAAATATAGATTAGGGTCTAATAAGTGCTTTATATACTATAAAAAGTCTAGTTTAAAGCCGGGCTATAAGCTAGTTTTATATTACCTAGCACCGAATAAAAATAGGGGCTTAGGTTGATACCTGCTATAAGTATATACCTACCCCTATCTATATTAGTAAGAAAGAAATAGCGTTAGTATATCCCTAATCTATAGAACGTCTAGGGCTAATCGAGGCAATAATAGGCCGATTTCAGGTATAAATATACTATAGGTTTCTATAGTATAAAAGCGGCGTTTATTTCTTCTTTATAAGTATTAGTACTAGAGGTAGATATTATAGTTCTAAAGTAAAGGATAAGTGCTATACTTTAGCTGTCGTTACTATGCCTACTTTAACTATAAATTAGAGCTCTATAATAGTTAAGCTTAGGGTAGTACCTACTAGATTCCAAAATCTCAACTTATACTATATTAATCTAGTTATAAGGGGCTAGTAATAATTAGTTACTAAGCTGATAATAGATAACTACTAGTAGATGTCTATAATAGGAAATGCTAATACTACGTTCCCCACTATCTTATAGATACTATTAAGGGTAATAACAATATCTATTATTATATTCCTAGTAACTATTGCCTACTAATTCTACCTATTAGTTAGTTACTAAATACGCTACTCGTTATTTATCTACTAGAATAACGTTCGTCTACTAGTATATATAAGCTCTATAAAAGCGTCTAAGTCTATAGCTATAACTATTATAAAGGAGACTAGATTTAACTATAGATCTACATTAGGGGGCCGTTATTAGGCCTACTAATAACTACTAACGGATACGCTAAGGACTACTAATAGGTCTAATGACCGCTAATAAGCCTAGTAGCCTACTAATAATAAAGTAGAAGGAGCAATAGAAAATATACACGGAATTAAATAAACCCTAGCTACCTAGGTATAGTAAGATAATCTAGGCGACCTTAGGCAGGTATAACTATACTATTAAGTTTTATAAAGCGGTAATACCTAAAGGTCTACCTTATTTATAGCATTATATAAGGGGTTAGACCTTTATAATACTACTAGCATAGCTATTAGTAAAGATATAGCAACACCTTAGCACGCTCTAAGTACTTAGGGACTCCCTACTATTAGATCTAACTACTTATTTAATTATTATAGGGGTATTAAGTAGTACTTATAAGAGAAAAAGGGAGATTAATAATAAGGCCCTCCTTAATTATACTAGTAGTAATAAGATATTTAGCGTACTAACTAAGTAGAACTATTAATAAACAGCTATATATTATTACTATTTTATATAGATACTACTAGAAAAATACTAATATATACTACTTAGTAATATTAAAGGTGTAATAAAAGTTATATCTAGTACTTTATTAATAGAGACGCTAATATTTTAAATAAACCTTAGAACTTCTAAAGTCTATTCTTACTTATTACACTTAGGTAAGACTAGATATATTCGTAAGCTAGACCCGTCCTCTACTTTCGCTTTTATAGTAGTTAAAGCTCTTTATCTTTATTAATAGTATAGTCTCTAGAAATAATATAAGTAAGCTACACTCTACTCGTCGCTCTAGCGCTTCCTTTCCTAGTACCTCCTTATATAGTACTTCTAGAGTAATATCTCTATTATTAAAAGATAGTCTAAAGAAGAGTTTAAATAAAGGATAAATTTAATAGGAGAGCTAACCTAGGTGTATATATAGTTACCTAGCCGACCTAGATATAGGCGCAATCACCTATACAACCTAGGTATATATATAATCTCTAGACTACCTAGATAAGTAAGGAAATAGTAGCTAAAAGGAAAAGGTTAGCGACTCCGCTATATATAGATAATTGCTCTTATATAGTTATATACAAAATTATTATCTCCTATATTTAATATCTCCTTTATAGATACTATAAATTAATTAAAATAATCCTATAAGAACTCCTCTACTAGCCCTTAATATTAGAAATCCTAACTATCTAGATCTATCTATCTAGCTAATCTTTCCTATAAGAAGTCTTCTCTACTCTAGTATAAGAACTAACTACTTATATTATAATATATATTACTATCGCCTAGCTAGATAGACTCGCTAGCGCGGTGTATATTATAATCCTAGCTAAATATATTATTAAGACGGGTTTTAAGGCGGTTAATAAAGGCTAACTAAGTCTCTATAAGACTAAAACGGATATACTTAGAGCCACCTAGAATGTCGTCTTCTAATTTATTACTATCTTCTATAAAGTTAAATATATACTAATTAGTAGGGTGTTACCTCTATAGTGCTCTATAGTAAATGGTATTAATATAATTATACTTATAAATAAAATTAAAGATAATTACTCCACCTAGTTATAAGTACTACTACTAAGCTCTTAGTATATCGTCTACCCTATATAGATCTACTATCTCTAGAGTCTAGTAGGTAAAGATATAATCTACGCTAGAGTAAGGCGTATTAATATCGTATATAAACTAGGTGAGTCTATACTACCTAGTATATATAAACTTAAGAGCTCTAAAAATGATTAGTTCATCTAAAGGCTAGAATATTTAAAGTAGGATAGTGGTAGCTATAGTATATATACCTATACTAATATTAATCCTAGTTACTAGTATAGGAGGATTACGGCTAATAAAAGAGGCAAGCTAGTATATCGACTTACTAACTCCTAAGCCTATATCTAATATACGTAGTCCTTAGCTTAGGCCTATTATAGGATTAATAAGTGCCTAGTATACTATATAATAGAGTATCTAATCGTCTTTGGAATAGTATTTAGTATAGTTATATATAAGGGCTTCTATGTTATAGTACCTAGTAACTTAATATAGTAGGAAGTATTATAGTAGGAAGGTAAAAGAGCCTAGCCTACGTAGGAAACGGATAAGATTATAAGGTATAGCTAGACTAGATAATAGATCTTAAGAAGTTATATAGGCTAGGTTACTATAAATAGGTATAAGTAAGCTAAAATAGAAACTAGTAGGAATTATGAAACTTATATACTAATAGAACAGTAAGAAGGCTATAGATACTAGTAAGGTTACTTTAAGGAATAGGCGGTATTACTAGATATTTATCCTAGGGTGTCTTCTAAGCCTAAAGAGGTTAGGCTTTTATAGATATAATAGAGTAAGATTAAGACGGCCTTATTAATATTAACGTTTAATATTAAATAAAGGCTAGTAAGTAAGGATTAAGGTTATCCTTATTTAGTTAGTAGACCTTAAATTAAGGAGCGGTGTATACACTTACTAAGTTTCTACCTAAAGCTTTCTCTATATAAAAAACAATACCTAGCTTTAACTAGGCCTTAATCTAGCTAACAATTGCTATACTTTATTAGTACCTTATATCTAACTATTAAGGCGTATAACACTAAGACCTTTAACTTCTATTATATAGGCCTTTAAATTACTATTATACTAAGTACCTAATTTAACTTAATTAGCTAGTAATATACTAGTATAAGAATTATCTAGTAGGTGTAGCCTAGGTAACACTCTAGCCTCTTGGCATTCTTATATAATAACTAACTAACCTAGCTTAATTAGAATCTTACTAGTGGACCAAGTATAACTTTAAAAACCGCCTTTATATACTTAAATATATAAATGCTATTAAGCTTAGAGGTAATAGAGAAGTATAAAGCCCTAGCTACAGCTTATATTATTAGATAGGCTATAGATACTTTATATATATAGTATATATAAATAGGTATAGTAAAGGTTATATATATTTGCGCTATTAGGTATAAGGGTATAAATACAACCTAGGAGTATATCTAAACACAAGTATATATATCTCCTAGCTAATACTTACCTCTATATAGAACTAATAATTAACTACTAGACTATCTACTCTCCCTACTAAATTAGAAGATCCTAATACCCTATATATCTACGAGTATAAAAGTAAAGTAATATCTTCTATAGCCTCTATATCTAGGAGCGAGAGTAGATAAACCTATATACTATATAAAGATAGTATACTTAGGAAGGTACTCTATTATAGAGAAAAGAGGTAGTTAAGTATTAAAGTGGAGGTGGTAATACTATATATATAGGTGGATAAATTAAAAAATACTATAAAGAAACTTAGTAATTAAGTAGATAGTATATAGGCTTCTATACTAGGAGAAGGTAGTATTATAGCAAAGCGTAATATTATAGTTAATAAGTCCTAGTTCTACTAGATATATATCTACTTATAATAGGTAGTAGTTCTCTAGTAGAATAAGCTCTTCTATTACCACTAAATTACTTATATATAGAATTAGATCTAGTACTTATAATTTAATATACTAATAGTAATACTATCCTAGTCAGTTCGCTAATATAATATATTCTTAGATAGCGCGATAGAACTTAAGAATTTAACACTATTTACCCTTACCTTAGTACCTAGATACTACTACCTCTTTATTATATATGAATAGATAATATATAGAGCTTCTACTTATATATATAGATACTAGCCTTAGGCTACTAGGGCTTCTATAAAGGAGCCCTAGGCTGGCCCTAGGCAGCCTAGAGCCGCTATAGGCCCTTAGGGCTCACGGGGCGAAGTATAGCTAACCCTAGGCTAAAAACTAATTTATAGATATAGTACTATTAAGGACTCCTATATAGCCTTAGGTAATAGTATTATATATATCACGCTATAATATAGGTAGCTTAGATTATTATATTAAAAGGTAGCTAGGATAGTTTTAACTAAGGTACTAGTAGCCTTTTAGGAGAGAATATTATCCTAGTACTCTAAAAATTACTTTTAGTTCTTTACTAATACTAAAGGTTTAAGATAAAGAGGGTAGTTATACTTATTTTCCTCTTATATAAGAGCCTATTAGCTATTATTAAGGAGTATATAATATATATATATTAGGTAGCTATATTTTTAAGAGCTATAATTAGGTCTTATCCTCTATTTTTAGTAAGACTATACTTAGTATAGTTATAATAAAGCTTTATAAACTATTTAACCTTTATTATTTAGCCTCTATAATATTACTAATAGAAGTCTCTATAGATTAGAGTATAGCCTTTAGTAAGATAATAGGTATTAACTTCTAGTATTATTATTTCCTAGTTATTATATAGTATATAGGGTGGTAGAGTAAGTATATTAAATATAGAACTATAAGAACTTAATAGAAAATACTATTAATAACTATATTCTAATTAGATAAAAGGTTATTATTTAGGAGATGTTTTATAAAGATAGTAGTAGTAAGGTATAGGTAGTAGCGAGGCCTTATTCTTCTCCTTATTTTATATATAGATTCTATAGTAGATAGTCCTTCTTATTAATCTTATTAAGGCGGTGTAATAGAGGCTTAAAGGCGTGCGTTATCACCAAGTACACGAAGTTCCCGAATTAACTCCCCAAAAGATGCCTGAGGCGGCTTGGCCCGCTTTGAGGCTCTGCGGGTGCTAGGAACCCGGGGCGTCGCCTGAGGTTGCGAGGTAGGTACCTAGGTACCTGCCTCTAGTCCTTTCAACCTGGAACTCATCCGTTCCCAGCCGGCCACGTACATTCAATATCAAGTCATCCCGCGTAGTATAAGTGAACGGGACACGCCTTTTGATCTTGCCCACCCTCTGCTACCGAGCCAAGCCCGTTCATTTTATTCCCATACATGCATCAATCATGGCCAGTCAAGAGACGTTGGACGAGCACATAGCCCAGTAGTCTCAGCTATGCTTCGACCTGCTCCTCTCCTCAAGACCGTGCATTGCGCACTCTGGACGGCCATGGCAGCGAAAGCATGAACGACTTTTATCGAATTACAAGTTCGAAATAATCGGTACATTGGCTTCACTACGGCCCCTTGAGGCGACCCAAACAGGCTGTCGGAAATGTCCCGGGTGATATTCAACCGGGAGCTCAATTCGACGACACTCAATATGAACAAACCCAATTATGCATGTAGCATCTACTGAAGCGTGATCGACTGTGAAAACCAGATGAGCCGAGATGGCGCTACAGTGCGTCGGCGCATTGGCTGCAAAGGTAGCATTGAGCGTCGAAAGTGACAAGGAGGGCCCTAATGACTCTAGCAGCGAGCGAGGCCATTTAAGGGGAAAAAGTAGGTGCAATAGCCGAGTGCAACGAAGATCAGAGACTAGTCTTTACTTAGTTGGACGAATAGATAATATAGCCTGGAACCGGCAAGAACAATAATAAGTCAAAAAAATCCTCATGACTGACTGAAAACCTCAACCTCTTCGAAGCGGTAATACAGTACTTATAACACATTCTCTTACACAAGAAAAGACATTATTATACGAGATATGACAAATACGGCTTCAATGCTCATCAATGAATACCGCCCATTGTGAACTCCCTCATAAAGTCGTTCTTCACCGCGTGGAAGAATATGTGCTCAAAGGCGTGAAAGCCTGTAGTGAGCCAGTGTAGTCACATATTTCGCGCTCTGATCGGGGCACGACTTCTTCCCTTGGCTGAGACCGCCTAAGATGTGGTTGAATCTTTCAGGACGCCAGAAATGTTCCACAAAGAGTGTGAGCCTCGTTTCGCGTTAACAGCCATCAGTTCGTGTACAACTGATCCTATATCTCAGATTTCCGTAGGTGGGCCCTTTAACTCGGACAAGTCAAATTACTCGAGTTTAATCAGTGCAAATTGCGGCTGGGAGACAACGGCTTCGCCCAACATGACCCCATGAACGTATTCCTCTCCCCGAATCGTATAGTGATTGGCGTTCTCCTTAAGGATGAAAGGCGTATTAGCTCCATTTAATATCTAAATTGAGTCACCGGATTTCGTGGATTTAGGACCTAGGCCGATATAGCCGTGTGTAGTCATGAAGAGCGATCTGCTACGACATGCTATACATTTCTTGTAGAAGGACCTTGCTTGCCTCTGAATCTTGAGGATTTTGTTTGTGCTGGTGTCCCCGGAGGCATGTTCTTTAATCTCGGAGAGACTAGGGAGGCGTCCAGCGGTATTCGTGCCAGCTGCCGCTAAGTACTTAAAATGAGGGTGGCTACTATGCTTGTATTCGCGATAACTGTCTGCACCGGAGCAAGTCGTGAATGCTCTAAAATCGGCTTCCAAGTCTTCTCTCGCATCTCTGACGTCGTCAGCCATTAAAGTCCTGCCCATTACAGGGACGAGAGGCTCGCCAGTGATGTATGGGAACTTCGAGGTGGCAAGTATCTTCGTCATTACCCAGAACAAGTGCGAGAGTGACCGTCCAGCTTCAAGCCTAGTGCTACTGGTGAAGGTGACCGTGTCCAACAGCATAGCTTTGACTGACAAACACCGCGTTGCCAACGAGAAGCCTACGTCGAGGCGCGCGAAGGAGTGCGATCCACAAGCTCGGGCCGCCCCAAAGCAACTTCGGGAAGATTTAGCGGCAGGAATTACGCTGAAATCTGGGCACCAAGACGGAGCCCCCGCCCGGCGTTCGGATTCATCCTCAACAAGGCTCAAGATAGCTAGATTACGGCAGGACCGTATGAATGCCAGCGTGGTATCAACATATACCCTCTCCACGGATTTGTCGTAGTCCGGTTCTGCAAGATACTGATGTTGTAGGTCAAAAAGATTGGTAACAGCAAATATCTTATCCCGTGGATTGGAGGAGTGGAAGTGACGACATTCGGCCAGATAATCAACCGCTTTGCGACTCAATTCACAGATTTCCCAAGCAGGACTCTTATTGTATGTGTCTTCCAAGTTCGAAACCAATTCCGTTATGAAGGGTCCAACATCTAGTTCGCGGTGCAAACGAATCCAGGTCAATTGCCTGAGATATCCTGATTTCTTTTCAAAGTCTGCAAATGTCTGAAGTGCTGACCAAGTAATTACGAGCGAGCCTTGACGTAGGGAGATCTTCTTCTTCAGCGCGACTTCTTGCAGGATCCAGATCCTCTTAAACCATGATCTTGACAGAAAGGTGCACATGTCGTTAACTTCATGTTTATCATATTGAGGAAATTCCAGGGTATGATGCACATACGGCCAATCCCGGTAGATTGCTCCCCATTGGGTTTTGGAAATTTCCGCGAGCCTCATACATGTTGCAGCGCCTTCATGCCCCTCATACGCTATACCAGCCACACTGTGACGCTCTCTGCAGCTTGATAGATGTCTGCCATGATCCTAACCTGCCTGTTGAGCTCACCCACGTCACTCTGATTAATGCATATCGAATCCACCCAGAAATTGCACGAGGCATAGTTGCGACGGAGCTCTCTGAGGCAATCATAGAGGTTTTTGGTGACATAAAGGATTCGGCCTTCACATAAAATAGGTACAACGCGGCCAAGTCCATATTGTTTCGCCTCCTCCGACGGAAGTGGGTTGAACTCTCTCGAATAGGGAGAGCCCCACGTATAGGAGAGACCGATGTACCGCGGTCTATTAGCTAGGTTCATCCGTTCGAGAGAACAACGGATGACATCGCTGTCGCCTTGCTCCATTCTAAGGAGTCTGATAATCTTTCCTTGGGATGCGGGTAGCGGCTGGTACTGGTAAAGACCCAAGACACGACTATCAGACTTCAGAGCTCCCCACTGCTTTAGTTGCTGTAGTGCGGTCATTGTGATGTTTGACATGTCTGAATTGGCACAAGTGACCTTGTGCCCAATATCCTTCCAGCCGATCTCTGAAGAATCAGTTGTCGCTTTAAATCTCGCAGATTATGAAGCATTCGCAACTTGAATTGAAGACGCTCTGAACGATGGGTTTTCCCGGTTTTCCCCAATTTTCTCTGTTTCGTCTAAAGCCCTGATTAACACTTTGTCCAAGCTGATTAGACTGACTTCTTTCTCAGATGTTGCGAACAATCGTGATTTTACCCAGATAACGCATCGCACTGGTCAAAATTTCTTGATTTTTCGAATTCAACAAGGCATGATCCAAAACCATCAACTGTAATCCCAATCAATATTGATTTACGCGTGATGATTTTATAAGGGACAGAGGAGAGCTCAGAATGCACTGCCGCTTCGAAAGCTCGATAATTGTACAAGGGCACAGCCGCAGCTGCGGCTTTCCTCTCTCCCGTCTTACCCCATACAGTAGGTAGGGTGGCAAACCCCTCCAGTCCATGCATTCGAACAAGGATCTGAGATGGACATGTGTTGCTGTAGCAGGCAACCGGCAAGGATCGCATGGCGTTTCGTGTCGCTGGCCGCTCATTATTTGGATCGCAGAAGAAGACTCCAAATGTAGGCTCTGAAGTGGTAGAGGACGCCGGTAAAAGGCGCTCCCATTTCACAACCGAAAGTTTGACTTAGCCAGGTAGAGTTCAACTGAGTGATAGCGCATCAATTGCGGCAGCGAAAGCGACTTCACCGTATGCGCTTCTGAAGTATAATGCGTACAATAATCCAACTTCCCACTTACCATACGCAAGTGTAACGTGAAGACCAGGGGCTCTACCAACAACTAGAACTATTACACGTGCCTTAGGGAGTTCAGGACGTTAATCATGGCTTTGACTAACCGTTCTAGTGCTACCTGCAGTATCGTAGGACAAGAATAATAAGTTAGCCTCTGAGTCTGTACTCGGTAGGCTCGAACGTCCAGTTGAGGTTCCAGTATCTTCCTAACCACAACCCATCCATTGCATCCGGCTAGGTTCTTGGTACACTCGACACCAAGTCATCCCGCGCAAATACACATTAACGGGGCGAAGTGATCTATACAGAGTACCGGGCCTTCTAACTCCTGCTACCCAGCGAAGACATTTCTTCTTCACCTCCAATACATGCGTCAACCCGTTCAGGTCAGTTGGACAACCATAAAGCCAAGTAATCTCATCCTATGTTTCGACTGCTTGCTCCACTATGATGCGAACCACACTGTGGACGGCCACCGATAGCTAGCGCACGAACGACTTTTACCGTACTGCAAGGTTCGAGATAATTGCTAAATTGGTTTGACTACAACCCCTTGAGGCGACCCGAACAGGTCGTCGGAAAGGCCGCGGGTGATCTTCGTCCAGGATTTTGACCCGACGACACTCCATATGGAGAAACGCCTTATCACGCATGCAGCATCTACTGAAGTGGGATTGATTGTGAACTGTAGACCAGCTGAGCCGAGCGGACGCTGCAGTAACTTATGTCGCCGCATTGACTGCTATTATGGGCGGCTGGAGGCTTGGGCTTGTGCAACCAGAGGACTGTACCCCAATACAGGAGGAGCCCCGTTATTCAACTGCTTGCTATGAACGAGCTCTGTCGACGTACTTGACACATCGTATAGGCTGGCTCTGATCTGAACTAGTTTGCGTAGAGGTAGCACAGCCCCGGGCGTCTCCTGGCATGGAGCAATACCACAGAGAAGCGGCGTTCATCTGTGCGTTGTGCAGGTGCTGTCCATGAACAACTACACTAATACACGTGGCACAGATTGCCGTTCTAGTGCGGCCAGGCATGTGCGCAGGACGAGAATAAGTTAGCCCCTGAGTCTTTCCCAGGTAGGCTGGAAGGTTCAGTTGAAAGGTTCCCCACATTCTTCAACGCGTTCGTCTGAAAGGGCTGAAGGCTCAAACCTTGATGAACAAAGAAATCAATTCGTAGTTAACCAGATGTCGTGAGGTTGTCTATAGTTTGAGCAGTTATAAGTGTCGCAAGAGGCAAGAGCGACTAAATTTAGCAGCTACAGTACCTAATACCGTTGTGGCTGCATGATTACATGCGGCAATCGCATTTTCCTAGCGCGAAACTGCAGTACTGCACATCGACGGTAGTCAGCCGGCATTGTCGCCGACTCGAAAACATTACCTACTACCAACGACACTATTAGAAGTCAACTGAATCTCAATACGACGCATTGCTCGGCTGTCCTTGCAACCGCCAGAACTCATCATATCCACATCCTTATACCCATCATCTCACCGCTCATCCTTGGCCGTGACTTTCGTTGACGCCCAGGGGGATTCTCCGTGAGACACTCCCAGTCCCAAACCACTGCAGACTTTCACGCTTTGACCCGCCCAGACGAGTTTGAATCCTGTGGGCTCTTCTACATGATCATAACTTTCTCCTTCAGCCCTTTCTCCCGCCATCATCGACTTGCGCTCAGTCCCTAGACCGGGAGATCACAGCCCCGTACGCTTCGGAACGGCCCAGGGTGTCTCAATATTATCCGCGACAACAATCGATATTCTGTAGCTCTCTAGGAGTCAAGACAGAAACACAGCAACAGAGGAGCGTACCGAAGTGCAAGAGCAGGTTTACTGGGGAGCAGCACTCCTACCGTTACTCAGAGCGACAGTGAAGGTGTGGCAATTGAGAAACTGCCGAAGCACCCCAGCGGGGAGTATACTTCCATCTCTCATAGCGGAACGGCCTACAAACACCCAACGTACATTCTCACTGCATCGGACTGCCATCAGCCTTCCAGCAGAGGTGGCCCTAGTCGGCCGACCGAGGATAGGGAACTTCATGGGAGCTTTCGCACATTCAAGATTGTCAGCGGTCTTGAACAGGCGATAACGCGGCCTCCTTGCAATCATGATTCCTGACCGCAGCGGAGCCGTGGCGCACGTCGCCTCCGTACGCCCTCAAATCGTCTCTTACCACTCGAACTCAGTCCCGTCTACACCGCGATTACACGCCAATGAACGCACTACGCGCTCGAGAACACCGTCACCTCGCAAAGGGATCGGTCAACATTCGCCAAAGTCTGTCTACTCGGAGTACAGTGGTAGGGATGCACAGCGGAAAGGATGTGAGTTCGAGCCGGCGCAGGCGCTGGGTAGGAGACGCTTCGAATGGACAGTTGGGGGTGACGCGGTTCTTCCCCTTGAAAAGACAAAGGCGTCGACGGTTTTGAAGTCGGCGGTGGAGCAGACATTGGCAGGACACACGCAGGGGCTCTACGATCGCTTAGCGCCTACAGATGATAGCGCGCAGAGAAGACAGAAGTTCGTCACCAAACTCGAGAGCTTGTTGAAAAAGGCCTGGCCCGAGACCAGCTTTACGGTCCATATGTACGGGTCTTCAGGAAACATGCTGTGCACAAGCGACTCCGATGGTTGGTGATACCGCAACCTAGGATAATTCATGAAAAATTGACGGTTGTAGTGGACATCTGTATAGAGACGCCCAACGAGACTTTCAAGAAAGTGTGCCACCTGGCCAGGATGCTCGCACGGAGTATGTTCAACTTCGATCAGTAACGTCAGCATGTTTTGTACTTATCGTGGCACAGATGGTATGCAGAGAGTCATATGCATGAATTTCATCAGAGCAGTCCCCATTGTCAAGATATGGGATCCTGAAGTGAATCTGGCATCCGACATGAACGTCAACAATAATCTGGCGATATGGAACACAAAAATGATCAAAGCATATGTTGGTTTGGATGCTCGAGTGAGGCAGCTTGGGCTGCTTATCAAGTACTGGACAAGACGTCGGAAAATTCATGAAGCTGGTGAGCGACTAATGGCACAATGATGGGTCTCATCTAATCTTCGTAGGTCCTCCTGGAACCCTCAGCTCGTATACTTGGACTTGCATGATCATCAATTTCCTGCAAACCCGTAAGGTACCAATATTACCGCCTCTAGCCGAAGATGAGAGCGAAAACTCCACGGCGGAGGACCAGTGGGAATCCGCAGTTGTGCGTCTGAAGGCGTTCGAAGGATTTGGCTCTCCAAATAAGGAGACCTTGGCTGAGCTGCTCTTCGGCTTCTTCTCGCACTACGGCTATGGCGTTGACTTTGAAACTGAAGCAATATCCGTACGGCTTGGGAAACTCCTACCAAGGTCGAACAAGCCAAAGGGTGAAGAACCGCTGTTCGTGGAAGAACCGTTTAATCGTAAGAATCTCAGTGCTTCAGCAGACGCATATGCAATGCACGGTATCCATACGGAACTGCGTAGGGCTTTCGAATTGATCAACGATGGTAAACTCACAGAGTGCTGCGAACTTTACCAACATCCAGAGCTTCCTGTCCAGCCGAGACGTCGTATGGAGGAGTCAGCTTTCGAAAGACCTCGAAATACTGCGCGACCTTTGTTAAGACGAAGTTCATCTCAACAATCCGGAAGAGGCCTTCGATCAGCGAACGTAGGACGGGGTAACCGGAATACGCAAAATTCCAGAAATGGGCAGTCTGGCCGGCGGTCATCGTCGACAACTAACGGGCAGCTTCATTATCAGACCTTCCCTGGTAGTCCACCAATAGCAGCGCCGGCTTCAGAACGGCTTGAGTCCTCTCAGAATGCATTACACAATTCGCTTTCCCAGCAGTTCAATTATCTGCGCAGTCAGCAGGCGATGCTCCAAGCTCAGCTGGCTCAGTCTCAAAGCACGCAGGGCGACCGTTCGCCGCAACCATATCCATACGTCCATCCTCTACTATTATATCCCTACTCTCTGCAGTACGGCTCTCTCCGGCCCATGGCTCAGCCTACATTCCATGGTACAATCACCAACCCTCCTTCGCCGTCACCCACCAATGTCGATCCGTTACTTAAGCGAGGATATAGGAGATTGTCGGAAACTAATGGCGGAATTGGCGGTTCCATGAGGTCTCAGTCGCAGCCTGCGAGGTCCGTAGCACATATGGCTCAGCGCCCCGTTCTCCCGTCCAATTTTGATGCGGCAGCTCTCGAAAGCCACTTCAATAGTGGTCCTTTGCCGTACCCAGGAGGGAATGGCCAATTCTATGGTGGTTCGCCAATGGTCCACTCGGCTTCTCAGGGGCTACCGCTTGCGAATTCTTTGCGTGAAGACGTCTCGCAAAAGCCATATCTTGGTTATTATCTTGCTCACCCAACACAAATTGTGCCAGCCACGCATCAGGCCATGTCACAGTATCGGAACTTACAGCTGCCTCAGATTCCCACTTATAGTGAATTGCCTCACCGCGGTAGAAGGATTTCAACAGATACTGCCCGTCAGGGACACCTGCATGGACTGGAGGACGGATCCCGGACACCTTCACCGCTCCATCACGTCCGAAGCTTTTCGACCGATCCTCAGTCCACGCCGCTGCCGCCTAGTGAGAGGTTCGATGCAGTACGGCAAGTGCAAGCTCCTGGCCCAGTCATTGTCAACGGCTCGGGCTTATCTCCGCCACTGGAGTTGACGCAGCGTAACCTCTTGCAACATGACAGGCTGGGATCCAAGCCGCGAGAATACCGTAGTCCAGCCATCCATCCCTCCATGTTCGACTCCCTTTGGGACGACCAGACCCCAGAGGCCTCGTCTGCCGAGCAAAGCCATCATGTGAATGACATCATGCGGTGGCAGGATCAGACGAAGCCGCAGCTTCCAAGTGTCATTGAACGGGCGAACGGAGATGTGCCCCTTCCCAGACCGGCTGGAAGATCCTCCACGGGTTCGCCAGCGGAACACGAACATGTCGATGCTACCGGCCATACCAACGGAAAAGTGGGCACGTCCAACTCGGAAGTTGAAACGCCCATCCACGCGACGGAGCCAACAACTGAGTCCAGCAAAAGACCTCAATTGCAACTTGATTCGAGTATAGGGGTGTCTGTCAATGGAAATAGCGAAGATATCCACCAAGGCATCCAGAGGCACAAGCTAATGTCACTGCCAATGCTATCTCCCGTAGCTGAAACGCGTACACCATCACCGGGTTTACGGGCTTCGGATCTACATAGGACGCATCTTGCGAACGGCTACTCAGCATACGCATTGCCACCACCGCCTACTCCGCTGGTACCGGACCTAAAGGAAAATCAAACTCGAGACCCCGGTCGGTCTAATTCTCCTGTGACTGACAAGGTTGTAGTCAATGGAAACGCGAACGGTACTGCTCACCCAAATGCTTGGCAGCCGGCAGGGAAAAGGAACAGGAAGAGTAAAGCCAATGCAAACCAGAAGTCAGTCGGTGGGATCAATGGCCATGGCGAACGTATGCCAGCTGCTGAAAGTGAGAAGAAGGGAGGTTGAGTCTCAGCAGGACACCTCAAATAATCCAGTTCTGAGAGTTGCAACCTACCACAAACCCTATGGCTTGAGCGCTATGCTGAGGCTCGAGGTGCAGCTGCGGTGATGCTGAACTGTAGTGGCTGCCATGGCCATCTTGGGTATAGGAACACAGTACGGATGAACGAGCTGTGGTCCACTCTTTGCTGTCAGGCGCATTGCGGCACGACGTTGAGTTGGACAGGTTGAGCCCGTGTTCTAGTTTTCTAACATATGGGCCTAGTGGCGCGTCTGTGGGAAGAGAGTCTGTCCGAATAGGGGCCCACAGAGCCGGTGGCGTGTCCACCCCTTTGGGAAGAGTTCCCACGTCTGGATCTGGGGATTTGGTTCTACGAATAAGGCGCTGAAATCGAGCGTTTCGTCTTTCCCAGCTTTCCATTGTTACGATTTCGGCGCCTGGTTTTTGGGAGAAAGTTGCATATGGGCCGAGGGGTCGAAAGGCGCGAGTCATGAGCTCAGGCTTTGTATACCTCAGCATTTCTACAGGCGCTCGGGACTGGGACCGGTGTAGAGTAGATTAGATCACTCTTGACAGCGTTTCTGAGAGGTTGTACCACGTAGACATTTACCACAATCAACCATGATTGGCTTCCTAGGACTTTTGGAGGGACAAGATTTAGAGTGACTTTGCCTAAGAACGTGCAAATCGAAATCGTAATAGGTAACGCTCAGATTGCATACATTGCAATAGTGATCTTCCTTTTGTCCCTTAACCCTCCGGACTAGCTTAAGGCGCTCGTTTGTACCTAGCCGTGGTAAGCCACGTGCTCTCGCGTGCATCACTTTTGCCTCCGCTGAGAGGGTTTTCGGCTGCGTCCAGATGTGTCGGGCTGCTCTGTGCACAAAGTAAGATAGAACAAATTTGTGAGCAGTGTCGTGTTCCATGACTTTACCTAGTACAAAAATCATCATGAGCTGCGTCAGTCTTTGGCTAAAGTGAGACTGTCATTCCGCTTCTGTCTTCATCGAATCACTTATTGATTCACCAGGCCCAGACCACGCATGATTGTCCTCGGCAGACACACCTCTTTTCCCGTCTTCTCTCTGTTGATACGCAGACGGAATCGTAACGGTTCTCACGCTTTCTGCTCATCGAAGTAGTCAGGGGATATTCACGCCACCAGCTTCTGCGTTGGCGTACCCAGGGAATTGAAAATGAGTTCTGCCGAGCAATATCTTGGATTAGCAAGAGGCTTCTGCGACCACTCACAGCCGCCACCAGGCCCGTATGCTCGTGATGTGATATTCATCAGCATCGACCTTGAAGCTTACGAGTTCTCCCTGAACAAGATTACTGAGGTCGGCATCTCTTCACTCGATACCCGTCATCTGGCCAGTCTTGCTCCAGGCAACCGTGCCGTCAACTGGTTTCCAAAAATCCAGAGCGAGCACTACATTATTGAAGAACACGCGGCGTTTGTTAACAGAAGACATGTCAAAGGATGTCCGGACAAATTCAAATTCGG
Source organism: Lichenothelia convexa (assembly GCA_021030975.1). Classification (NCBI taxonomy): domain Eukaryota; kingdom Fungi; phylum Ascomycota; class Dothideomycetes; order Lichenotheliales; family Lichenotheliaceae; genus Lichenothelia; species Lichenothelia convexa. Next base: position 46,287 of record JAGFMK010000107.1, on the reverse strand, counting down.
CGAGAGCGAGAGCATACGCCTCGAAGATATCGCAGGGAAAATCAGAGCCAGTTTCGCAGTGCCAATCTACTCGAAACCTTACAGCACTGTCAAAGGAGCCCCAGCATCTTCTGAGTCCAAGCCTAAATATCGAAATATCGTTCTTGTCGGGCACGCCTTGGAGAACGACAAGCAATTCATGAAATCCCTCGGCATATCCTCCGACCCGATGAACACCGTGATCGACACCTTCGACACCCAGCGACTCGCCAGCAGCAAGAAGCATCCCCGCTCCCTAGAGAAAGTCCTTCGAGCTCTCGATATCGAACCTCTATTCTTACACAACGCTGGCAATGACGCTGCATATACGCTTCAGGCGTTTATCGCCATGCACGCGCTGACACACAAGCAAAGGGCAGCATTTACTGCCGTGATGACGAAACTCTCACCTGGTGAGGAGTCGAGGCCTCGTGCAAATGGCAATGTTGAAGCGAAGAAAGCAAGGAGGGCAGTTAAGCGGCAGCGGAGGGAGGAGCGGCTAGCGGCGACGATGGTGGAGGAACGGGTTCTTGCGCCTAGTTATGCTAAGAGCGATGACGGTGAGGACGGTAAGTCCGACTAAGAGCACTTGCTGAATCTATCAATACTGCGAGGACCGTGTCAAGCTGACATCCTGAGCTGTCTATAGAGAGATTCTCGCCAAGGGTGTGGTTCCAGCCAAGGCAAGCGAGAAGTACTCGGAGAGAGAATTGAAGAAGATTAGGCAGGAGCAGCGACTCTTCGAGCTTGCTGCTTCTGAAGGCAGAACCTACGGATACGGTAAGCTCTGCACACACCAGTGGCTTAGACTTTGCATGGGTCAGATTACATCTGCTAAGCGGGCGCTGTTAGAGTGTACTCGAAACGGCATTGCTACGGATCCAGTCGCTGCTGCAGACGCGCAGAAGCACTCTCACCGAGAGATCAAGAAGATTACGCAGGAGCAGCGATTGTTTGACCGTGCCGCTGCCACAAGCGAGAGCAATAAGCGTAGTTAGTGCTTCAAAGAGCTATCCAGAATCAGGCGGATTACGTTGAGGCTGTGATGAATGGCTGATGGGTACATACAGAGCGATATCGGAAGAGCATCGCCGCCGGTGAAGTAGCAGTCACTGCGGGCCAACAGCAGCAGTTGCCGGCGGATTGAAGATGGGCCTACGCACTTCTATAAGCCACTGGTGGACGCCATCGTATGACTTAATGGATTCTCGGCAAGCTGGCGTGAGGGAGGGTTTGTCTTTGCGAGCTCGATACAGATGTCCTAGACGCAGCATGTCTGTTCGAAGGATATGAATGGGGCTGGTACGATGTTCCTTGGTCAAGCATTGTTGATATTGTTCTAACTGTTAGAATGTACGTATGGATACAGGCTGGTTGTGGACCAAATGAGAGGGATGAGTGGCCATGAAGAAGACTGGGCCGAATCACGAATGAGGGAGGGCTTTTCGAAGCGGACGGTGCGTGAACAGGTGAACAAAGCGAGACAGACTGTTCTCGTCGGCCTGTTTCGAGTCATTTTAGCAGAAAAACCATGGATGTTTGAGCAGTCCGAGGGGAGGGTATGATTTGCAGAAGGTTAGATAAATGGGGAGACCCAAGACCGGCTGGCATGCCCTCGAGCACCGACGGCGTGGGTGTACAGTTTGTCGAGATGAGTAGTTTCATCGTCAATAAGCTAAAAAATACAATACTCCTTGTCTTGTAGAAATCCAAGGTTTGTTGCGGGCAAGTAACTTGTGTTGCTTGTGACTATAGGACCTGATCAGAATAGGAGAGGAGGGATAGAAGTATGGTGAACTAAGAAAAGGAGACACTGAGACCGTCGATATTGTCACGTTTGGAGGCCGGTTTCCAGTAGTTTTCTTACATGGCGCCTTTTCTGTGCTTCTTAGGTTCTAGAGAAAGGCAACTACTCAAATGAGAAACACGGGTATAGTGCAGTGGTAGCACATCCGTATCGTAATTTTTCTTGATGGAACGGTCATGGGAGGGAACAAGGGATTTTCAATCTCTTCAACCTTAATTCCCTGGGTGCAATCCGGCCTGCAAGCCGAGTCCATTGGAGTTCTTCAGCGGGAGATCTTCAGTTTGTGGTGTCCCAGTGCATCACACTTCGTTCTTCGAGCGTACCAATATTGCTAGGGTGTTGTACAAACCAAGGCATTGATACTTATTGATTCAACTTGTGACAGGATTAATTCTTGCTGTTCTTGTTGCGAAAACAGCAGGGGATCTTCATGACGCTATGCTTACTTCAGTTCGGACGTCCACTCTTAAAAGACGCTGCCACGGTGGCTTCGACCGCAAGAACGTCGCATAAAAGAATCATCTGTACAAAACGCGGAGAATGGGGAACAAATACGAAAGTTATCTTCCAGAGCGAACGAAGCCAGAGATAGCCACCTCATGGGAGGACGTTTGTCTCCTCCAAGATCGTCGCGAAGAAAGGAACACATCGTTAAAAGCCACCCAGTATGAACATAGCAAAAAGCGTAAAAGGTCGACCTTCTTTTTCTCTCCCAAGTCTCCCCGAGGAAGAAAATCAACCGTACCAACCCCTTGCGCCGACCTGCGTGACTTCCTCGTCATCTCTACCGGGAATCAACGATTCCCTAATCTCAAACACTTCGATTAGATCTCGCCACGTTGAGTAGTCGAGGCTGAAAACCGCTTGGTGCTGTTTAGTCTTCTCTGCGCGTTTCTGCTCGAGCGTCCGCGATACAGTCGCCTCTGTTTGTCCCCGGTAACGTTAGTAGCGTGAAGTAAAGTCTTCGTTTATAAATGCACTTACGTAGTGTAGGCAGCCCATTGGAATCTGATCCAATCCCCGCTTCTCCGTTCCGGATGAGGAAACTGATGTAAAAGAGATTCTCGACCGTTTGCCCAAAGGACTGGGGATTGATCGCGAATTCGAATAGCGGAACGCCTTCATCGTCGGAGATGTGGTGTCTTTTCATGAGTGATTGTATCTTAGCTTGGGACATATCGTCCGTGGCTTCATCCTGTACGCGTTCCGTGCCTTCGGCGATGGTAGTCTCTAAAACCGTTTTTATCTTACTGCACAACGCCGTGAGATTGTTGTTCTCGTTTCTTTCAATATTCTCCAGTTGGATCTCCTCGGGCCGAACTACTTCTCCGGGCGGTTTCCGCCGATTGCCGGCCTGCCTAGGCTTTTGTGTTCGCACGCGTTTCTGCACTGATAATGGACCCAGAAGGAAACCAGGGACCGGCGGCCGTGCGTTATGCGGGAAACAGGCGCGCTGTCCTAACCATTCCCAATTCAACGCGTCTCCTTCGTCGTCGTCATCAAGCTCGTCATCGTCCTCCCCTCCACCACGTGTTCGTCTCCGGTTATTGGTAGCGGTGGGTGGCTCTTCACCGTCTTCCTCGGCAGGACCTTTGCGCATGAATGTGATACACTTTGAGACAAATTCATCAATATCCACGCCCATTGACCCATCTCCAAGCACCATTTGAGTCGTCTTCTTGTATGCCAGATCACTGGCAGAGACCAGCAGGCGCGAATCCAAAGTCGCATCGGAGGTTTGCTTCACGTCGTGGAAGTAAGCGTCGGCTTTGCGTAACGTGTCCTGCAAACCTGTCGATCCAGCCGCCATGTACTCGCTGGACGATTCTGATTCGACGTTCAGTCTATGAAATCCAATCGGTTTGCGCAAATACTAACCATGAAGCTCCCTATGAAGATCTCGCATTCCCTTACGAAGAGCGCGTCTCTGCTCTATGGCCTGGTATGGGTCGTAGAATTCCAGATCGATGAAATTCTCATCTGCACTGGCTTGTGGTACTTGACTAGCAAGTGGAACATTGTGCTCTCCCAGCCGCCTTCTCTTCGGTCCACGTGGAGTGGCATTGGAGCCAGAATTTGGCGTTGGCAGCCTCGGTGGCGCCATTGAGCCTTGAGTTTTCTCTCGCTGTTTTCTAATTGCTGTCGCGGGGTCCCCCTGGTTTTCCTTGTCTGAAGATGCCGCAGGTGATGGTGAGGGTGAGAACGTGGCAGTTGTTCGCGGGCGGGCAGTACTGCGACGCGTAGATAGAGGCGGCGTGTCTCGATAGAGATCGACCTCTCCATCAGATTCTGCAGAAATTGACACGTTGAGACGTGCCATATCTGGCGCTTCGTAGTTATCTTAGATGGGAGTCGATGTTGCGGTTGCTTGTCTGGAGCCTTGTGTCTCGGGTGAGCGCAGAAAAGTGAAACCACGTTATATGACTCGGTCAGAAAGATGAAGGCAGCTAATGACTCGAAATCATCTCACGCTTCCGGCGATCGAGAAAAGGACAGTAAGATGGCGTTGTGTAGTAGCATGATTGCCTGGTTGAAGATGTGCCGCAGAAGAAGACGCGTCGACGAAATGGTCTGGCGCGCAAACGCCGGGCGTGGAGGAAGGATGATCCGGCGCATTGCGAGACCCGAGCTGTAAGTTACAGTAGACAACCACAAGTGACAACTTCAACCTCTGGGGTCAGTATTTACTCGACTATCCTAATGGGCCGTATCTCGTCTGCGCAATAAATGGAACCCTTTTCTTTTGCCAGTTCATCGGCGTTGCAACTCCCCGTGAGTGTCAAAATGTGTGTATGTTGTCTCCTCGAGCGATCTACTTTGTTGAGTGTAGCATTTAACAACCTGGCAGCAATCGTCTGGAGGGGTATCAAAGTCCGATTCCCTTATCTGTACTATTGAGACGACCTGAACTCAGACATCTCGGCTCGAACATCAGGTATGGCTCCCTTGAAAGCTGAAAATCAATGCTCGATCGCTTACAAGGCTAGTTCCCACTCAGACCTCTACATAACTGCCCAGTTATGGGCCGATAGTAAGCCGCTCACGGTACCTGTACAAACGCCATACAAGCACTTCAAGACAACTCGGGACTGGGAGGAATGGCTCACTCTACCTGTCAACTACTCGAGCGTGCCCTTGAGCACTCAACTTGCTATCACTGTTTGGGACCTCTCCCCAGCCGGAGGTAAAGGCTCACAAGGGCATGCTATTCCCTTTGGCGGCACGACGATTCCCCTGTTCGACAAGGACGATACTCTACAGAAAGGCCGGCAGAGATGTCGGCTTCACCGTCACAAAGCCGCAGATGGCCTATCGTCTACGTCGACTCCTCACGTTATACCATCTCCGCGGAAGGGTAGGCTCAGCAATGGCGGAAACCCATATGCAGAGGACGAGCGGTCGAGTGAGATGGTTCGACTGCAGGCACTCATGAAGAAGCATGAGATGAGGCAGATACCTGAGAACAAATGGCTTGATCAGTTGGTCTTCAGGCAGATGGAAAAGTTGGAACGTAACAGCACACGTCCAGCCCGACGGAAACCAAAGGAGCAGAGTAGGAAACAACAGCCCAAGGCAGGATGGAATGGTGCCGTGAACGGAAACGGCGAACCACAATCGGAGGATGAACGACCTGATGGCGCTGCAGACGAGGAGAAATTTGACCTCTACATTGACTTTCCTCTATTTGACCATCCAATCGTCTTTACAGATTATGAATACCAAGCGCCTCCGGTATCCACCTACCTTGCCCAACAAAATTCTGCATCAGAAATCCAACTGAAACCGCCACCGGAGATACAGCTTGGTGCTGGCATAAACGTAAACAGTGATGGCTATGGTGGCCCTGACGCCGGACCTCTCATCCGCATCTACGATCCGGAGGTGGGAATCAAGGAGAATCCAGCCGAGAGTAAACACAGAAGGCTAGTGCGCAGTCATCGTACGGGAGTTCTTGATAGAGATCTGAAGCCGAATGCAAAGATGCGAGATGAGCTTAATGTATGCCGCAGACCCGGATTTAGCTGCGTAGCAAGAAGCTAACATGGTGAACTAGAGTATCCTGTCTTATGGACCGACACAAGAACTGACCTCTGATGAGAAGGATGTGATCTGGAAGTTCAGACATCATCTTACTCGGGAAAAACGTGTATGGCTATACCGTTACGGACATATTTAGCTTGCTGACGGAAACTAGGCGCTGGTCAAGTTCGTGAAGTCAGTTGCTTGGTCTGATAACAACGAAGCACGTCAAGCAATACAACTCCTTCCCAAATGGACTGAGATTGATGTTGATGACGCACTGGAGTTGCTGGGTCCTTCTTTCGACAATCCCGCCATCCGAGCCTACGCTGTTGAGCGATTAAGAAAAGCTGATGACGAGGTAATCCTTACGTTCATCCATACTTGTGGAATGCTAAAAGTGTGTAGGAGTTACTGCTATACTTGCTGCAGCTAGTACAAGCTCTCAAGTTCGAGCACATCACGCCTGAAGCTTCCGAAGAAGCTTCTCAAGATTCTTCTCTTGCCAGATTTTTGATCTCAAGAGCTGCGAATAATCTTCTGCTTGGGAACTATCTTCACTGGTATCTGATGGTAGAGTGCGACGATCGTAGCCCTGAACAAAGTCAGGAACATCGGAAGCTCTTCGCAAAAGTAGAGTTTGAGTTTATAACCGAGCTGCTAAAAACTCCGGAAGGGCCACAACGGCGGAAGACGCTGCTGAGACAAGGAGAGCTCGTCACCGTCTTGTCGAAAATCTCCAAGGACACCCGATTCTCCCGCGAAGATAGGCCTCGTAAGATTGAGCGCTTAAAGAAGTTCATTGCGGATCCCAAAAATGAACTCACAAGTTTCGACCCACCACTACCGCTGCCGCTCGATCCCACCGTTTCCGTTGTCAGCTGCTTTCCTGAAGAGTCCAACGTATTCAAATCCTCGCTTTTTCCGCTTCTCGTCAACTTCAAGACCTCCGACGGCCGCAAGTATCCCGTTATCTTCAAGACGGGAGACGACCTCCGCCAAGATCAGCTTGTCATCCAAATAATCACGCTCATGGACCGTCTGCTCCGTAAAGAGAACCTCGATCTTAAGCTTACGCCCTATCGCATCCTTGCAACATCCACATCTGCAGGCGCGGTACAATTCATCCCCTCCATGTCACTTGCCGCTGCTGTGACGAAGTATAAGGGCAGTCTGCTCGCTTATCTACGTGCCAACAATCCGGATGAGTCTGCGCCACATGGTGTGCGTAAAGAGACAATGGATACATATGTGAAGTCCTGCGCCGGCTATTGCGTCATTACCTACCTTCTAGGCGTTGGCGATCGCCATCTCGACAACCTTCTTCTCGCTCCTTCCGGCCATTTCTTCCACATAGACTTTGGATATATTTTAGGTCGCGATCCAAAGCCCTTCGCTCCTCTCATGAAACTCTCAAAAGAGATGGTCGAAGGAATGGGCGGTTCCTCTTCACCTTACTACACGGCGTTCAAGCAGTACTGCTTCACTGCGTACACTGCTCTCCGCAAGAGCTCCAACCTCATTCTCAGTCTGTTCAGTCTGATGACGGACGCTAACATACCGGACATCAGAATGGAGCCGGATAAGGCAGTCTTGAAGGTCCGGGAGAGATTCCACTTGGAAATGAGCGAGGAAGAAGCGATAAGGCACTTTGAAGCGTTGATTGGAGACAGCGTCAATGCTGTCATGCCTGTGGTCATTGATCGGTTGCATGGGCTTGTTCAGCATTGGAGGGCTTAGATGTCTCGAAAGAGCATACGCAAAGTTGCGAATGTGTTCTAAGGCGTAGAAGTCGCAATGACATTTAGATACCCTCAAAGTTATACGAGGCGATTGCGGGCTGCTCTGCTTCAATTGCGGATGGAAATCGTATGGCCGCCCCTTGGAACGAAACGGTCTTTCGGTGGCCATCCGTGCATGGGGCGACTCACGACATCCAATTTTCCGACTTCCGCAGAATTCTGTGCATATATTTAGTGAATATCCTACCTTCAGCGTGGCAAATACCTGTCCGCGCTTTGGGCGATGATGAAAGTCGTCGGGCCCCATGGGACGCTTTTTGCCGATCATGCGCGTTGCCCCTCGCAACCCTAGAAAAGCCAAGATCGTCAACAGGGGAACCTCGACGATCATGACGCTGCGAAGAATGTTGAAGGTCGACTGCAAATGGATACATGGCACGCACGCCTAGAGGTGGAAATACTAATCGCTCTTCGCAAAGGCGCCGCAGTGGTCACCGCGCAACAGACAGCACCGGCGAACTAATACCTCGCTCGCAAAACACTACACCGCAGAGTACACCTAGAAAGGCCACGGCGAAGGGAGCAGGTCACACAAGTCACACAGGAAACTCCAAGTCCGAAATCAGTAAAGCAAGCAGCAACACCCTCTCAGCCGCCGCTTTAGCGCAGCTTGACCAATTAAACGACCATTTAGGATGGAGCGCATACGACGGTCTTCGGCCCAAGGACACTCAGACGGAGCAAGAAACGTACCGAGAATGCCAAATCTACCCCGAAGAGGAGCGGCATTATGACGAGCATCGAGGTGAGAAGGAGGAGAGAAGGCGGGAGCGGAGAGCTCATAGAGAGGCTTATGGAGAGGACCATGCATATCGGGATGAGAAGGACAGGCGAAGGCAGCGAAAAAGAGAACACCGAGAAGAAGGCGAACATCGGAGGAAGAAGAGGAGAGTGGCTAGCGGGACCTTGTTGGAGGAAGGAGGTGGAAAGGCATATGAGTACAGGAAGAGAGCAAGAGGAGGGGCAGGCAGTGGTGACTATGATGATGGGCGAAGGCGCAGGAAGAAGCGCATATGTATGTGCATAGTAACACACTCTGTGAGTCGTAGCTAATTATTACAGGGATTGCCGTTGGTGTCCTTGCTCTCATCCTCGTCATAGCGATCCCAGTCGGCGTGGTGGTATCAAAAAAGCATTCGAGCGATCCTCCCCTTGGCGACCCGGGTCCGGCCACCGCATCTAAACCAGCAAACACAAACCTGAACACGATATCCCAAGACTCCATTCCCGCCTCTGCCAAGGGCACGTACCTTGATCCTTTTACCTGGTATGATACCACCGACTTCAACGTAACCTACACCGATGCAACCATTGCTGGTCTGCCTATCATGGGCCTCAATACAACGTGGGATGACACCACTCGTGCGAATGCCAACGTGCCACCTTTGAACGAGACATTCCAGTACGGCAGTATGCCCATCCGTGGTATTAACGCTGGAGGCTGGCTAAGTCTCGAACCACTTATCACGCCTTCGTTTTTCTCAGCATACAATACCCGCGCTAATGTTATTGACGAATGGACCTTGACTTCTTCGCTCGGATCGACAAAAGCAGCGCAGACACTCGAACCGCACTATTCTTCCTTTGTCACCGAAGCTGACTTTGCCGCAATGCAAGCCGCTGGCTTCGATCACGTCCGCATTCCTTTCAGCTACTGGGCTGTGACAACGTACGATGGTGATCCGTATGTCCCCAAGATAAGCTGGCGATACCTACTGCGTGCCATTGAATATGCCCGCAAGTACGGCCTCCGCGTCAACCTAGACCTTCACGGCGCTCCAGGAAGCCAGAATGGCTGGAACCACTCCGGTCGTCAAGGTGTCATCGGCTGGCTCAACGGCACAGATGGCACACTGAACGGCCAACGAACACTCGACATCCACAACCAACTCTCAACCTTCTTCTCCCAACCCCGCTACAGAAACATCATCACGATGTACGGCCTCGTCAACGAGCCCCGCATGGTTGCTCTCCCCACAGACCTCGTTCTCGACTGGACCACCAAAGCCATCAAGCTCATCCGCGCCAACAACCTAACCGCCATCCTCGTCTTCGGCGACGGCTTCCTGGGCCTCGATAAATGGCAAGGCGCGTTCCAAAACGTGGACCCGCAGCCGTCGTCCCTTCTCCTCGACGTCCACCAATACGTCGTCTTCAACACCGACCAGCTCGCCCTCTCCCACACCGACAAAATAAACTTCGCCTGCGCAGGCTGGACCCAGCAGACCCTCCGCTCTTCGAACCCGGCGACGGGGTTCGGACCGACGATGTGCGGCGAGTGGTCCCAGGCTGACACGGATTGTGCCCCGAACCTGAATAACGTCGGCCAGGGCAACCGCTGGCAGGGCACGCTCAACACAGGCATCCCAGCCACGTCCGTTCTACGACCGACCTGCCCAACCAAGAACAGCCCGCAGTGCGACTGCGCCCCTGCAAACGCGGATCCGAATAGCTACAGCGAGGCGTATAAGACGTGGCTGCGGATGTTCGCGGAGGCGCAGATGCATAGCTTTGAGGCCGGGTGGGGCTGGTTCTACTGGACGTGGGTTACGGAGGGGGAGGGCGCGGTGCAGTGGAGCTATAAGAGGGGTTTGGCGGCGGGGATCTTGCCGGAGAGGGTGTTTGAGAGGGGGTTTAATTGCTCGGGGGTCGTGCCGGATTTTGGGGCGTTGGGGTTGAGTGAGAGTTACTGAGGGGGTGTGAGGTGAGGCGTGATTGTTGCTCTGTGGTGGTGATGGCACAGGGAGGGGGGGATTGGTTTCGAATTCCGGATTACAAGGAGGTTTGCGGAAGTCGGTCATTATTGTTTTCTAGCGGCATTCGTTGGGTCGGGTGTCTTGATGGAGCCTAGAGGCTTTTCCCTCATAAGCATGAAGGCGTGTAAAAGACTGTATATAGATTTCGGCGGATTTGGCAACCCGCATTGTAAATAGGATCATAACAAAGCAGGCGTGAATCTTCAACCCTCGCGCGGAGTAGATGGCACCATGATGAGGCTGACACTTTTGAATAATCCTCCACCCCGAACTGAGATGGCTTTCTTGGCTGTAGTTCTTATGCATTCGTCCCGTCGTTAGCATCAGGTTAACGTGCTTATTCCATCATTCTCATAAAGACCATTGGAATCTGTATTCGTGCATCGCGCACTTATCCTCCAAACATAACTAGGTATCGCCCGTCTTCTCTAAGGGTATCCAGAAATGCGCCAAAACTCCCAAAATGCCCGCCTGGCCCAGGTTGCCCGGCCTATCGCTCTTCTTTGATCAATGTATGCGAAGGATAAAAACAGAGAATCTTCCCAAGAAATGCTGCCACGCCACAGGCTCGCACGGTTGTGCGCAGACCCGAAGCCGCCAAACGTGATCCAAGCTCTTCTTAGCGATATCAAACATGAACGACAAAAGAAGCAGCTTTTGTCCCAGGATGTCTCCCGCTGGGCGTGAGTCTCGGAAGTGTCCTCAACTGAAAATCCTTGTGCCAACGTCTACGACAGCTTCTTTGTATCGGGCGACCTCCCGAGTTCCAGCTCTATCTGTTTAACCGACTTCTTCTCTTTGACGTCTTAAATCCTCGCAGCTCTTTTCGAATCGACAAACTCATTCCCTTAATGTCTTGCAAAGGGCTGGTTTCGAGGCTGTTCTCTCATCTTCTCCACGAACTTCCCACGGCCTCAACCTCTGAAGTCTTACTACACGGATGTATTTGAACTCGACCATAAAGCGTGGATCCGTTGCCCGCGAAGCGCTACCACGCCTCCTGGTCTGTTTGCTCTTTCTTCGCCGGTTTCAACTTATCCGGGTCCTCTATGTACAGTTTGTGCTCTTCAATGTACTCGGCAACCTCGGTCCCAGTCAGTGGCGCCATATGTTTATCAAGCAACTTTGCAACTTACAGAATCTGGCACGAGATACTGTATGCTCATATCTCTCCGCCTGAACAGTCTAATCTTCGTGCTCGAAACGTCGTTTGGAATCAGCTGTGGGATCTACCATTCAATTGTAAGCCTGGCTTCGAAACCAATACGTGCGTGGGAAGACAGACTATGTGGATGTTATCTTTCCACTTGTCTAGTGTGGAGACCGCGTCTCCTATTTCGGTGCCTGCTCTTTCGATCTATCCTCATCAGCGGGTTACGATCCGTGGCCGTGGCCTTACTGACAATGAAGGCGCCGTATTTTCCAAGTAAGTGCTCGATATCCTCTGCGGACCAAATCCCGGGAGTCCCCTATGCAGACGTCAGCTGCCACTTCAGCATAATATAACCGCAGTATTGCCCTTCTTACCATCGTTTGTATTAAATCCGCTTTGACAGTCAGCGAAAATCCAAACGTCGTCAGCAGACGGCAAAGACTTACCACCTGCCAGCATCATGACCTTCACAGGGACGCATTCACCGGTATATTTCTCCACGCAGTGTTTCGTATCGAGCTCGTGCTGAAAATGATCCATAACGACTGCGGTTCTGGATTTCTGTAAGCGGTGAACGACGAGCGTCGAAGAAGGTCTAACCTCTGGTAGGTCTCCTGAAGTGCCTGTTGTCTAATGTCAGCCCTTGCCCGTTACGCTCGTTCCATCCGCTATCTTACCTCCCAAGGGTCCACATCGATCCATGGGCTATTTGCAATGGCCAACTCGCACATTGTGATCCTATCCTTCGCTTTCGCAAGACCTGCCCAAAACCGGTCAGACCGTATCGGAACGCGGGTTGCGGACAGTATCACCTTGCTTTTTGTACGCTGACGAGACCGGAGAAAGGTATCCCTAGAATTTGGTTAGTCCACAGGTGGTGCAGGTCCGTAGGTAGATGCTCTTACCCCTACTAATTCGTAGTTGGTGTTGTGTTTTACGTAGTCCTTCGCCATTTCACTGCCACTTGTCAAGCTTCGTTTTCTCTAAGCCGGATCGAACAAACCTACAACATGCGCAGATGTAGATAGGTAATCGGACTAATAACCTGTCAGCGGAGGTACGAGACGCCCGAAGGATCCTTTACCTGAAAGAGCCGAAGCTGACCAGTACAAGAGGTTGTTTGTTGCTGCTGCAGGAACTATCAGAGTTGTCTCCTCCTCTGCACGGCCACGCTCACTCATTCAGAACTTTCTTCAACTTCCGAGTGGGGAATTCGTAATTGTCTAGATTCACATCCACCTCGTTATGCCCGTTTGTTTGCGCCATGGTGGGAAGCCTTTGTCGGTCCGTCGCAAAGCTTCGTAGCGTCGATCCTGACGTTGCAGGATTGGTGATAGATTTGCGGTAACTTGTAGGTCCTAGAATGCTTCGTTTAGAGAGAGATCCGACACCGGAAGCGCTGGGATACGGCGTAGAGGTTGATGACGGCAGCGGCCGTGATACAGGTAGCGGACAGAAACGTCGTGATACAATGTTACGGGTAATACTGGTAGGATATGCTACGAACATGCGACGTCGTTGCACTGTTGGCTGTAATGTCGGTGGTGTGGAGTGCAATGGTAGATAATAGATGGATCTACTTCGTATACGCAGAAAGTACCCCGCAGGATGAAGGGCTTTCGGAAGGCACCCCACAGGGTCTTCTACGGGTGGGAACAACGATACGCCGACTATTCCTGCGTGGAGTTTACGAACAACATCCGCTCCTTATCTTGCTCTGGTTGGTCTGAACTATCATATCCATCTTGGGGTTTGACCGGACAAACTTGCTTCGTTAGGCTCCAATTCTCGAAATTTAAGTAAGTCCGCATCTATCATCCCTATGGGGCGTTAATGTTTGCCCACTGCGGCATTCCGGTCTACGCTTAGATGAGCACCATTCGGAGTAACACAAGGAGGCCGCAATCCACACGACCCTGTAGTCCGGCTCCTCTCAAGGCCCCACGAATTACTTAGGAGGTCGTTTGTCTTAAGGGATGTACGACGGCCTGCCTCACATTAGCTCAGTAACCCTTTATGTTCGTGTCAGCCATGCAGCCAAACCTCAGCACCGCATACGGGGTTTTGCCTTGGTTAGCATGATGTTCGAAAAGCAGCCCAATTAGGCCTCCGTCTGCGATGCCTGATCACACTCAACGTAAGGACAGCGCTCCGCTAAAGGCGTTACATTGCAAGGCCCGATGTTCTTGGCCAGCGGCTGGTGTGGCCGCACCACTTCTGTATCTCCTGTCCAGCTTGGTCTCAGGGGTGCGGATGAGGCTGGGACCGAACATGGGATAATTCCCTTTCTGTCCAAGTAGTACCTGTATGGATTCTTAGGTCGATGTCATCTACACAGATGAAGTAGAGCTCAAACGCTTCTATGTTTTGTTCAATAAACTTGCACGGTTTGTGGGCCTGGGTCTGAGTAGGTATTGTTATGGAACTTCCACAGAAATCGACGGAACTTGTTCAAGTCCTTCCTTTAAGAGCTCAGAAGATACTAAAATGGGTCAAGTTGCCCTAGGTAGTTATTGTAGATGACCCATGGATACAGTAAATAAATCATGCTTCGGAGAGCGCCTGAGCTTGCCGATGTTGCTGAAACATCAAGCGAACGGGTACGTGGGTACCTACAAACGATCTATCACGGGCTGTCCCATAAGGGAGTACTTCGTAAAGTCTCCGCATATCGATAACTCTTCAACAACTGCTCCTTCATCCTAACATGCGAGCTTAAGACTTGCCTTTCTCTCTATCACTTCGTGGTCAACGCTTTGCGCTGGAAGCTTCGCCTATGCGATGTACTAGGGTATTCATGGAATGGAGCGGACGGCTCGCACCTCCCAGACAAGAAGTTCAGATTCTTTAGCGGAGCCCCATTTACCTCCAACTCGCAGACAGTCATTCTCATCAAATTTGTCCAGGTACTGCCACAACCTCGCTTCACTCCTTTAATGCACCACAATCCCCAAGCTCGTCTGCGCTCCTGCTCTCCTGCCACGACCCTAACAGCTTCAGTGGGCTGGAGCTTGGGCTGTCGAGCATTCTGTCCCGAACGCATAGATTCTCATGTCTTTCAGAGTCACTCGCTCCTCTGCGAGAAATCAAGCAGAGCCACCGCCGTCCCGGCCGTCACTTGTTGCTGTACAGCAGCCGCCTCCTCCAATACCTACCTCAAAACCGCCCCCTTCAAGGAAGCGTAAAGTTCCTCCTGCACCCAACATCAGTCCCGCTGGCCCGCCAGAATCTTCAGAAGAGCTACCTTCAAGGCGAACAAAACGAGCAAAGCCGACGGAACCGGACCCTGTCCAGCAAACTACAACTCCACAGAAACGTAAAAGGACAAGCAAGGCCACGACGGCCATGTCAAACACCGAGTATGTCGCTACTCGCTCTATTCATCACTTTGCTAAATATTGCAGAAACGCGGCAGGACCGTCCGAGGAGACGCCAAACCCTTCATCCATCGACTCGAGTTCCTCCAAACGTAAATCAAGTCGAAATAAGAAGCCCGCCGCAGGTGAGATCGGCTTGCCTAGAGTCCAAACACTTCCTACGACTGACACTCTCCTAGAACCCTCAACTTCAGCTGCATCATCGGCTAGACGAACACGGAAGCGGACAACAGCCAAAGCTGACGATGACGTGCCTATGAAGGATGCAGAAAGAGAACAGAATGTGGGTCAAGGGGATGATATGGAGGAAAGCGAAGTCAGTGATGCTGCAGGACCTTCACGAAACCATGCGCAAGAAGAAGCCGAAGCAGATGCATTTCGGAGCAGCTTCCTCAGAGGTGGTCCGGCCGGTAGTTTGTCAAGCACATTGAGGGCTCTAAGTGGCATGATGTCCGGGATGTCCGCTCGCCTTCGAGGCATCTTGGAAAATCTGAGGCAGAAGGATGATCCGTCGGTGCAGCTCATAGCACTTCAAGAGCTTTCTGAAATTTTGCTTGTGTCTACAGAGGACAACCTTGCTGGCCACTTCTCTCCGGATCAGTACGTCAAGGAGCTCGTTGCGCTGATGCAACCGAACGATTTTGGTGATGAGAACCCTGAGATGATGCTCCTGGCTTGTCGTTGCATCGCCAACCTGATGGAAGCTCTTCCAACGTCAATTGCCGCTGTCGTCCATGGTGGGGCGGTGCCCATCTTATGTCAGAAGCTGCTAGAGATACATTTTATTGACCTTGCTGAACAGGCACTAAGTGTAAGTGGTTATTCACTTGGTAGGAAACTGCTAACGTAATTCAGACGCTCGAAAGGATTTCAGTTGAATTTCCCGCTTCAATCGTACGCGAAGGAGGGTTGACCGCTTGCCTTACATATTTGGACTTTTTCGCCACAAGTACTCAGCGCACTGCTGTTACGACCGCAGCAAATTGCTGTCGCAACATACCCGAAGACTCGTATCCAGTCGTGCGGGACGTGATGCCCATACTTCTGAACGTTCTGAATAGTAGTGACCAAAAGGTCGTCGAACAAGGCTGTCTTTGCGTCTCTAGGGTCGTAGAAAGCTTCAGATTTCAGGAGAACAAGCTTGAGGACCTTGTCAGCACTGATCTACTGAGAGCTATTCTGCGTCTTTTGTTGCCCGGAACAACAAACCTCATAGGTCCAAGCATTCATACGCAGTTCTTGCGTGTTCTAGCCATTGTTGCTAGGGCAAGCCCAAGGCTTTCTGTGGAGCTTTTCAAGATGGATGTTGTCGACACTCTATATCAGATCCTCACAGGAGTCTCCCCCCCAAGTGGAACGGAAGACGTGGCCCTGAAGATCGACAGCGTTGTTATCATGCAAGCCTTGATACATCGTCCGAAAGAGCAGGTCTTTGAGACATTGAACGTCATCTGCGAGCTGTTGCCCAGCGTCTCCCGGGATGGACTGATAGATATCGACGATTTCGACGAAGCTCGCTATCCTGGCGAGTATCTCATCTCTATGTCCACCAGATCGAAAAAGTCTCCAAATGACAAGAGACTCGAGCTCCTTCAAGGCTGTAAAGAGCAGCTAAAACGCTTCACCATGATCCTACTTCCAACCCTTACGGATGCCTACTCGAGTACCGTTAATCTCAGCGTGCGACAAAAGGTATTAACTGCGCAACTGAAGATGTTATCCAACGTGGATACAGAAATACTTGAAGAGTCGTTGCGGACAGTACCATATGCCTCCTTTCTTGCCTCCATCCTATATCAGCAAGATCATTCAACCTTGGTAACGTTTGCGTTGCAAGCTGCCGAGCTTCTACTGAAACGTCTGGAGTCTATCTACCGCTATCAGTTTTATCGAGAAGGCGTCATCTCGGAGATTGAAAGGCTGACTAACAGGTCGGTAACCAAGTCAGACACCGTAGGCAGCGTTGCCCGACCTGCTGCGATCGAGTCGATTGTAGAGCCTGCGGTGGTTGAACTCCACAGCCCGACCGAGAGTACGGATCTTGACCATGAAGTTGAATTGCTCGACGACTTAGAGGACGAAGGGCAGTCAGAAGATGACGACGAAGAAGACGCACACGAGCATGAAGACCACCCAGATGTTGGGACAGAGTCTGATCACTCCTCGTCTGATTCAGAACACAATTACCACATTCCTCCGATGATGCCGGATGTACAGGATATAATTACGATGCGCGCCAAACGGTTCTTAGAAGCCCACGAAAAGCAAATTACAAAGGATGCGCGAGATCGTGCCGCCAAGATACTCGAAAACCTGAAGAGCTTGGCTCAAGAAATCCGGTCATGTTGTCTTGAAGATGGACCAGGAGATCCACGCCAACTTTTCGGTCTTCTGGCGGAGTATTTCGATGGCGACGCCCTGGAGAGTATCACGAGCTATGAACTTCTGACTTCTAACATAGTTAGTGTGCTGCTCGACGTCTTCACCCAAGGCGTCGGTCAGAGCCATAAAGATTCTAGGTCTGCCTTTCTGGAAGTGTTTATGGAATCCGGCACTCATCAGAAGCTGAAAACTGCGAGCACCGGTTCTCCGACAACCCCTTTCAGCATCATGATACACAAGCTGCAGGACCTCCTTAGCCGGTCCGAGCATTTTGAAGTCGTCACTGTTCACAACAATTCGTTCGATAGCAACCGAAGCAGTGCAGCGTCCATGCTCGCGAAGCAAATCCGTCTTAAGCTTGTGGCTGACGAAGAATCTGGTATTCCCAAGCCTTATCGAAATATCATGGTCTCTATTCACGCCATTGCCACCTTCAAAGCACTCGATGACTATCTCAGACCAAGAATTAGTTTATCTGAAAGACCAAGGGGGATCAGATATCGCGAAAATATGTCGGGTGCCATGGCCGCCTATGCAGCAGCGATGAGCGCGCGAGCCGATCGACAGGCAGCGGTGCCTACATCAGCAGCAGCCTCGACACCTTCCACCCGTGGTGTAACGAAGAAGCTCCCAAGATTGAGGTCGCCGAAAGCCGGTTCAACAAGCCAAGTCCCCTCAACAGCGCAATCGGAGAAGGCAAGTAGTTTGAGACGGTCTGCCAGGAAAAATCCGCAAGCAACCCAAGCGCCTAACGGCACACCACCCACACACTCCTCTCATGCAAGTGCTCTACACTCCTCAGATAGCCTCAAAAGTCAACTCGAATGTGCGGACGAAAATAGATTGTCAGATGAGGATGACGTAGATTCCACAAGTGCTCTGGATGCCATCGTTGGCGATCTTGAAGACGAGATGGACGAGGACGCGCCTGAACCATCAGCGGTCAATATGGAGATTGCTGCTACTGGTAAAGTTACTGCTCGGAAAGAAGACGGTACAAATGTTCAGACGCCGTCACAAGGATCGAGCTCGTCGAGGCCTTCATCCGCAACCGCGCCTCGTACGGCCCCGCAGTCGGGGGTTCCTCCACTGTCATTACTGGACCGTCCATTGTCTTACGCTGCCGCACTCCAAGCTGTTCCTCAGGATTGGCACATCGAATTCAGTGTTGGGGATCAGCCCATCTCCAACGAGACCACCATCTACCGTGCAGTGCATCTCAAGGATGCGCAACCGGAGGACGCGCACATGCGGCCTCCCATCTGGTCAGCAACTCACACCATAAACTTCAAGCGAGTCGCCGGGCCGCCGCCTGCAGAACCAACTGCGCTATCTCCTGCGCCTGAAGTCTCACCAAGCACACCTTCAGGCATGCCTCTGTCCCTCAGCAAATCTCCGGTTACGTCTAGCATTCTCCAACTACTCAGCATCCTACATGAGCTGAATGCTAATTTGGATGATGTGCTTGGTGAAAACAAAGATGCCTTCAAGGTTAACCCAGAGCCAAGCGCACAGTTTCTCAATCCCAAGCTGACAGCGAAAATGAATCGTCAACTGGAGGAGCCGTTGATCGTGGCTAGCAACTGCCTGCCAAGCTGGAGCGAGGACCTAGCACGCCTTTACCCATTCCTGTTTCCTTTCGAAACCAGGCATCTATTCTTGCAATCAACTTCCTTCGGATATTCCCGATCCATGACAAGATGGCAAAATGCCCAATCAGCAAGTGACTCACGTCATGACCGGCACCGAGACGAACGACCATTCCTGGGAAGACTTCAGCGGCAAAAGGTCCGCATATCTCGCAACCGTATCCTAGAGTCTGCTGTCAAGGTTATGGAACTCTATGGCGCCTCTCCAAGTCAACTTGAGGTGGAATACTTCGACGAAGTCGGTACTGGCTTAGGGCCCACTTTGGAATTCTACTCCACGGTATCCAAGGAATTCTCTAAAAAGAAAATGAAACTTTGGAGGGAGAATGAATCCAACCCTGCAGACGAATATGCCTTCGGCAAGCGGGGACTGTTCCCGGCGCCGATGAGCGAGGAGCAAGCCAAGACTGAGAATGGAAAACGAGTTCTACAATTGTTCAAGATGCTTGGTAAATTCGTTGCAAGATCGATGCTTGACTCACGAATCATTGACGTCTCATTCAACCCAACATTCTTCCGCATCGAACATGGGGCTGCTGCGGTTGCTCCCTCGCTAGGCGCTGTTCGGACCGTCGATGAGGACCTAGCCAAGTCCCTCAGGCTGCTCAAACAATTTGCACAGGCGAAGAAGGCAATTGAGGACGATGGGCGATTGGATGCCGCTGAAAAATTTGACGCCATATCCAAAATCGAGATTGAGGGTGCTCACATCGACGACCTTGGCTTGGACTTTACACTGCCTGGATACCCGAGTATCGAGCTTCAACCGTATGGCTCAAACATACTTGTGACGATTGATGATATTGAGTTGTACCTCAACAAAGTTATCGACTTTACACTGGGAAGCGGGGTGCAGAAACAGGCGGAGGCATTCAGGGCCGGATTCTCGCAGGTGTTTCCGTACACCGCGCTCAGAGCATTCACGCCTGATGAGTTGGTCATGTTGTTCGGAAAGGTGGACGAAGACTGGAGCATTGAGAGTAAGCTATAGTTTGCGCCTTGGTTTTGTTATCCTGCTAATCTGTACTCCTTAGCCCTTATGGACTCCATCAAAGCCGATCATGGGTTCAATCTAGACAGCAAGAGTGTCCGTAATCTGTTGCAGACCATGAGTGAGCTTTCGCCGACCGCACGACGCGATTTTTTGCAGTTCGTCACCGGTAGTCCAAAACTTCCCATTGGAGGTAAGCCATCTTGGCGTTCGATATCACACTGTGTCGAACCAACAACTGACGAGCTTTACAGGTTTCAAGGCACTCACGCCGATGTTCACTGTGGTGTGCAAGCCGAGCGAGCCGCCATACACCTCCGACGACTATCTTCCAAGCGTCATGACTTGCGTGAACTATCTGAAGCTACCTGATTACAGCTCCGCGGAGGTTTTGCGAGAGCGATTGAATGTTGCTATTAGGGAGGGTCAAGGCGCATTCCACCTCTCGTAAAGTGGTCGTATAAGGACATAGGAAGAGTCTGGGTTACTGGCAAGTGTTAGTTGCGTTATCTTGGAGGCGTCTCGATCATAATGATAGCACTCCCGCCCAATGCGAGGTCGTTGGTGTTCGTCAGGTCTTCTCATGCATTGCTGTCGCTCATTTTCAGGAGTCCCGCGGACGCGAAGCATGGTAGCTGCTCCTGGCTCACTAGATTTCTTGCATTGGGACGAATAGGGGCGTATGTAGATTATTTTCAGCGGCCATACATAGTGAATAGGGAATTATTAAACCACTTTTCGAATTCCAAGCTGTGCTTCCAGTAAGATAACCTTGACCGAGGACTATGAGTTACAGGTAGCTTACGGCGCTTGGGTTGTTTCAGAGAGGATTCGCTTAGCGAACACAAGTCGAGGTCGTCATTGACTTCACGACAGACGACGCCACAACTTTCAACGTTTTCTCTGTCGCACGCTCCAGGCCAAACGCTTTTGGGGCTGTACACAGCCAATACTTCACGACACATAACCGCAGCATACCCGTTCCAACCATGATATTATTATTGCAAAGACTCCCCCAGAACTCATCACAATTCATAAGCAATGGCTGACACGCTCGCTTTCCTGGAGGTGAGACTGACGTCCAGCACCGGCGGCTTTGCGCAGTTGCTCACAATTCACGCAGACAGAATACTGTCCACCACTCGATCCAGCGCTCTTCTTCGCAATTGCATCAGATTACGAACTGACGAATACTACCGCTGTAGCTGAAGCTCGCGCTGCGCTTGACTCACTCAAGGCCGCGGCGCTAGAACAAGAGGTTTCGGAGTTTGACCCTTCGGGCAGCAGCTCCCACGCTGTCGAGACAGAGGCCCACTATGGAAATCAGCAGGCCGGGGACTTGCAGAAGGGAAGCTGCAAATCCCTCTCGGAAGATACAGAGATTTCGAATACCTCTAACGGGTTCTCGTCGCTAAGCCTAAGCAATGGAGAAGAGTTCTCGGAGACGGAGGTTGAGGACGAACTACATGGCTATCTTGAAGAGCTTGAAAAGCTGGATACGAATGAGAAACAATTGTACTTAATGGAGATGTTTCCGGAGACTTCGGATTATCATGTGGCATACACGCTGAAGAAATGTGGAGAGAATCTGGAGAGGGCGATACAAGAGCTACTGAATCAT
The DNA here is from genome assembly GCA_021030975.1 of Lichenothelia convexa. Lineage (NCBI taxonomy): Eukaryota > Fungi > Ascomycota > Dothideomycetes > Lichenotheliales > Lichenotheliaceae > Lichenothelia > Lichenothelia convexa. The sequence goes on along the minus strand of JAGFMK010000107.1, from coordinate 24,711 downwards.
GTCTACATAAATGAGGGAGTACTTTCTGATGGAGAAGAGATAATTGTGGCAAAGGGGATAGATGCGTTTTCTGATGACAACAGTAGGGGGCGAAAACGGAAGAGCAAACAGAGGAAGAGATATCCTAGGGTTGGTGAAGATAGCCGCTCAAGTTCGTTGCCCGCTCCATCCACTCAAGAAAATGGTAGCGTGGTTAGTAAATGGGAGAGAGGGAAGCAAGATATCGAGTTCATCAGCTCTCGTACTGGCAAGAACTTCAAACTTGTATCATCCGCCTATCACAAAAATGGGGTTTCTGTACCTGAAACGATATACGCCCTCCTGGATCTGGATTTGAAGGAAAAGCCACTCATACTGTCCGACGATCCTGTCATGCGTGCCCACACTTTTGAACTTGGCGAAGAGTTTCCGCGCATCCCGTCTCACTACCTCACCGCGCTCGTACGCATCACGCACCCTTCAACGGCAAAGGCGCACGAACTGGCAAGAGCTGCGACCAGCAAGTCTCAATCGAACAACACCAAGACTAACGGCATCGAGATCATTCGCCACTATGCGCCCATCGAGTTGGCCGCACCAGACATGAAGTCAAATTCGATCTCGGGCACCACGACCCCCATTTCGCCAAACGACTACGCGAACGCCGCCGCACTGAACGCCGCGTATAAACAAACAGGCCGAGCAGAGATGCTCAAAGCCCAAGCCGCCTACCGCAAGTCCAAATCTGATCACCTCATGGGCGGCGCAGCAGGCTACTACAGCAGCGTCGCGCGGGATCTCTACGCAAAGGCGAACGTACAAAGCGCCATGGCCGCGGATGCGCTTGTTGCTTCGCAGAGTACGGTTGATAGTGTTGACTTGCACGGTGTGGATGTCAAGAACGCGGTGAGAATCGCCTTAGAGAAGGTCACGGCCTGGTGGGCGGGTCTTAGTGAGGAAGAGCTGAGAGCGAATGGAGGGAAAGTTGGGTACAGGATAGTCACCGGAGTGGGATATCACAGTGAGGGTGGACGGGGAAAGATAGGGCCCGCTGTCGTGAAGGCACTGGTTAGGGACGGATGGAAGCTTGAAGCCGGGACTGGGGTTGTGCTTGTGACCGGAGTCGTGAAGAAGGCTAAGAGGTGAATAAGGAATATCTATGGAATAGGGATTCCCTGACGGAGGGAGTTATTCATGTTGGGATGGGTGATTCTAATTTTTCAACTGTCTGGATATGCGATGATACCCCTGAAGAGCTTGGAAGGATGTTTGTTGCATATACAAACCGTCGCTGGCGAGCATTTGCAGGAGTCTTTCATCGGGATAGAGTGCCTTTAATCTTGTCTAGGCAGGCTCCTTGTTTCCAATCTTGCCCTGCACTGCACAACTCATAGTGTAAATGGAGTGATGTTGCTGACTAACATCTGATTCCAAAGAGTACATCAACGACGTCATAAAGGTTGTGGCGCCTTCTTTCAAATACATGCATTGAAGGACACACAACCTAACTTACTGTTCTTTGCACAGCCCGCGAGCTTCCTTCTATAAAACCGTCAACAATCTCCTCTACTTCATGCGTGTACCTCCATTCTCCACTATTCTCCGGACCTTCTACGCTTTCTCGAATACCACTTCTCGAGCACTTCCATACCAACGAGCGCTCTCGCCTCTCTCCAGAGCCACAGTCCTGCGGTCTATGCCCACGATCCCATTTGTCGGCTCCTGGTTCAGCAGCACTCCACAAGAGAAAATGTCCTTCCCAGTCGACAAGAGTGACAGCGAGTGGCAGGCCGTCTTGAGTCCAGGTGCGTCCACCAACACTACCTCTCCGCTCCTTTCCTGCCTGCCCTCATACTAACGCCTCACCACAGAACAATTCCGCATCCTCCGCGAAAAAGGCACCGAAGCCCCCTTCACCGGCAAATACGACAAGCACACGCCCACCCACGGCCTCTACACCTGCGCCGCCTGCTCCGCACCCCTCTACCGCGCGAACCAGAAGTTCAAATCCGGATGCGGATGGCCGGCCTTCTTCGACGCTGTGCCGGGCGCTGTGACGAGGCATACGGATAGGACCTGGGGCATGGAGCGCACGGAGATCGTGTGCAGTAACTGTGGCGGGCATTTGGGGCATGTGTTCAAGGGGGAGGGCTATGCGACGCCGACGGATGAGAGGCATTGTGTTAATAGTGTTAGTCTTAGCTTTAAGGAGGAGGAGGCGGCGCAGAGGGGAAAGGCGTGAGATGGGGAGCTCGGGGTGCGGTGATGGGATCTCTGTTCGTTGAGTTTAGACCGGAAAGCCGAACAGAGCTCGGCTTTGCGCACACCCACCTCAAGGCACTGCTTCTCTAGTTATCCTACTGCCTTGCTGTGCTTTTGAGAATGGTGCCTATATTGGAGTTGGTTGAACGTCTTTGAATGGTGCCGAGATAGAACTACGTTATGTCCTAGAAAGTCGTGCAAAGTGGATTACGTCCGAAGTTCCGTCGAGCAGCTCGCCTAGTCTATCAATGTGGTGTTAATTCAAAGATATCAAAGTCAACGCATGCTGCCTTCTTAACCTTAATACCGACGGGGTCGCGCCGGGTCAGCACCGCCTCTCCAACGTCAGGACGTCGGAGAGAAGGCCGCTGATTCACGGTATATCGTTCCACATCATCTCGAGAATGCTGTCGCCGTAGCGAACAGCACCTCCTCACACACTGGGCTCACTTTAATCCGGGTTTTTTCAACTTTGGACCTTTGGAAGCAATCGACAGGCCTTTGAAGACACCTTTCTGGATACTCTTTGGTCGTTAAGTATGAAGATACTATGCGTCTAATTACTACGCCTATGCCCTCTCTCCCCCTTCTTCTTCCATCAAAATCCTCCAATCAACTTCTTTCGGCCTCCATCCTAACGCCGCCAATTTGTCAGCTCTGGTTCTTTCACCGCAACCCCACATAATCGGGCCAAACGGATGGATATCTGCTGCGACCTCGACCGGCACGCTTTCTACTTCTCCAAGGCCCAAACGTTCACTGACAGCTTTCGCCCTCTCCATCAAACTTACATCCCCAGTCTGCACAAAGTAGTAGCCGTCTTCGTTGATTCCTACCTGTCCACTTCTCTCGTTCCCACTGATCATTGCCTGCTCCATCAAGAACACCACCGCATCACCCAAATCTCCGATGGAACACCACGACCACGTCGCTGAGCCATCGCCAATAACAAACGCTCGCCCGCGGCTCTTGACCGCGGCGTAATACAACGCAGCACTGCTCTCCTTCTTCAAATGGCCCTGTCCCCGGCCAAAAAGCTGACCCGGCGAGACCAGCATTGTGCCTACACCTTTGGCGGCACCGTGAGCGATGATTGCTTGATCCGCACCCGCGTGCATCCGCTCTTTAGGGAGGGTAAGTATTGCGTGCGCGTCGGTAGCGTCACTCCAGGGCCGGCTGCTTGTCCTGGCAATGCCAGTGACGGGCAACGAAGGGTCGATCAGACTGCGTGGGCCAGTTAAGCTGATGAGCCGGGGCAGGGGCGATCCAATGGTGGAGGAGGATGCTAGTCCATCTATCATCGCGCACACGGCCGGGACATCGTCACCGCCCGCATGTATGACGAAGTCGACGGCCGCCGCCGTAGATGTGAGGAGAGGAAGCGAAGAGAGAGCGCCGATGATGGGATGGAGATTTGGGTAGACTGATTGGAGTTCTTTGGCTTCCTTTTCCTTGCGGATTAAAGCTTTAACGCAAATATTAGGGTGGGTCTTGGAGAGAGAAGAGAGGATGGTGCCGCCGACGAAGCCGGTCGCACCGGTGAGAAATACACAGGGTGATGTAGGGGGATTTGTTGTAGGTGGCGTGAGAGATTGCATTTTTGATGTAGGGATGAAACCTAGAAACACGCGTTCAGTTTCTTTGGGTGAGAGGAACGGGAGATTCAAAAGCTTCTAGTGGCTAAGCACCCCAAGTCGCACGTTTTCGCTGACTAAGTACCTCTTTCCTTATTTTTCACTTTTCTATCATATCTAGCCTAGAGCCTTCTTTCGGCCATCTGTTGGCAATGTTGTTGGAATTTACATCCGGATCTAGGAGAAAACATAAGACGCATTGAAATCCTGCGGCAAATTATTTTTGCGTTCCACGTGCGATTGTACCCAGTCGGTGACCACTACTAATGTAACCATGGTCTAACCCCACTGCTTTGGAGCTTCACGACGGCCGCCCCAGCCCATCCTCATCAATACCATGCCGCTGTCTCTTTGAGTGCACAGAAATGTGTTTCCATCTACTCGGCCGCAATCCACCGATTAATGGGTAGCAACTTCCCCGTCCCATCCAAAGGAGCCCTCCGCGTCCTCCGCCAAATCGTCTACGCGAGCTCTTTTGGCAGTGCCGTGACAATATTCCTTGATGAACCACGCCGGCAAATATGCACCGCGAGAAAGGTCTTGAGTAATAAGAGGAAGTTGCAAGCAGCCAAAGGCTATGTAGCGACAGCCGCGCTTGCAGAACGAGGAGGGAACGAGGATGAGGTCACATACTGGGGGAGGCATCTGAGGAGGCGGGGAAGAGCTGATTTTCAAGATTTCCCGTGCAATGATCCGGTGCTGCCTTCGGATGTTGATGTTGAGGCTGTGAGGGAGTACGTTAGGGGTTCGTCGAGGAGTAGGAGTCGGCTGCGGACGCCGGGGACTGTCGAGCAGGTACATGAAACGGCACTTGATCGAATACTTGAGCCCTTGCAAAGAGATGATCTAGAGAGTGCGAGGATCGTTACGTGCGAACCGTTCAAAGATGTGCACGCTTCTTCTCACGGCTCTCCCTCGCATCTCAGGAAGTTGGTCACGCCGGATCCACAGGACTCTGCGACAGCCGAGTACTATAGCCAGATGTCCAAACAATTGCGTTTGCGGATTGCTCGAGGCAAGACCCCTTCTTCTGCTCTTGAACAAGCACTGCAGTGGCGAGGCCTAGTACGACATGCGCGACACTTGGGAACGGTGGCCGAAGGTCAAGAGCCCGAATTGGTAACCCATCTTCTCGAGCCAGAGCTTTTAGCCGTCAACCAAACACCTATTTGGGCTGAGGCCCTAGTAGACTATGTTGATTCTGGAGATCATGATCAAGCTATGGCTTTGCTACAAGACTACGTGAAAAGGTTCGAAACTTTGCCTGGCCGTAGAAGTCGCGTGCTTAGAGGAAGCATGTATGATGCGGTGCTGCGACTTCTCCAATCAGTGGAGACGAATGAAGATGTGGATGGTATCAGAAGGGTCCATGAGCAGCTTGCTACTGTTCTTCCAGCAGGAGATCTGGCGAACATCATTGAAAGATATGTAGACATGGCTTACCCTGAGTTGGGCTTCGAACTGCTACGGATCCGCCATACCCGCATCCCGCGGGACGCAAGCCCAGTATTGTATTGTGCTGCTATATCAATTCTGGAGTGTCTAAAACTGGGTCTCGACCGGACAAATTGGTCTGACAGCGGAACTAGAGGTGTTTTCAACGAAGTTCATGCATGGTATTCAAAGTTCGCCAACGTTCAAGGACTACTCCAGAGGGATTTACAGTCACTGCTCGACCAATGGAAGGTCTCGGAGGCCGTAGATCTACTCCTAACCGCTCTTCCAGGAAACGACATAGAATGTGCGCCTGAAATTTTGGCAGTTGCTTATCAAATGAAACTCCAATGCCGCGAGGCTCCACTTTCAAGCTGGACGAAGAGACTTTATCAGTGGATGGAGATGCGGATGAAGGAAATAGGCCCCAGAGACCGTGAGCTTAGCGAGGCTGCTCAAGGTGCGCTTTTCCGAGCATGCAGAGGGCTCATACAGCAGGGCTACACCGGCCCAGCTTTGCGTGCGCTTCGCTGCATCACTGCCGCAGGCGTGCCCCCGAGAGAATCGCAAGTAACGACGCTCTTGAGCGATATACTCAGATCACCGAATCTACTTGAGGACTCGAGTTATTTGTACCATCTTAATAGATGGGCAACCTCACATGACGTGGTTGACGAGCAATATGTCGAGGCAATCCTAACATCCTCTCGAGTGCAACTATCAACAGGATCTATTGCAACAGCCACGAACATTTTCCTTAGTCTGACCTTCTGTGAAGTTGACTGCGAACACTCTGGGACAGATTTCAACCGCCCGGCTACCTACACCAAATATCCTCACCTATTGGAAAGAGCTTCTGCGCTGGCTCAGGACCTGTTCCATACCGCTATTCCATACAGCTTCTCCGGCTCAACCACCCTAGCGGATTCTGTTTTCAAATGGATGGAGGTAACGGGTCGCTCGAATGCGCAACACACCGTCCGTCTAATTAGAGCATACAGTGCTCAGGGCGAACACGATCGGATGCTTCATCTTTGCCAGGGCCACCTGTCCAAGGGCTATGATATCCCCAGTGACATTCGAAAGAAGGTTGCAGTGGCATTTGGCGCTGCAGGCCCGACACGAGAGGCTTTTCAGTACTTGAAGAGTGAATGGAAATGTGGCTTTCGTCCTGAGCCTCGTGTATTCGTGAAGCTGCTTGAACGCGTCTGGAAATCTACGCGTAGCATTGAGCAGGTGAAGCACGAATTAACCGCAATGAAGTCCTGGATGGGCTCCGAAGCATATACGACGGCTTTGTACAACTCTGCGATCGGTATATGTGTAAAAGCACGTCAAAGCGGCGAAGCTCAGCATTTTCTGGCTTTGTTGAAGAAGGAGGCCAAGCCGAACTTGGTTACCTTTGGGCACAGTATGTTTGATAAGGCTATCAATGGCGACTGGAACGGCGTCAAAATCCTGTTGCAGCAAGCAAAAGAATCTGGAATAACCGAAAGTTTGAGGCCATCTGGTTGTGGTGCTTTTTTCAACCGCGTGTTGGATGTTTTTCGCCAAAGTCATGACGGCCAAGAAACGTTCGACTTTCTAAAAGAGGCGGTTTACGAGTACGAGGTTCCGCCAGACCAGACTACTACCGACATCGCGATCGAAGCGTTCATGATGGGTCAGCAGTTGCATCTAGCGCCGCAGTGGATCAAGCTGGTCAACAAAAATGGCCTCACCTTCCAGATCACCGAGCGCTCATTCACCCACGTTTTCCAAAAGTACTGCCACGCTTTTAGGCCAAGTTATGCTGTACTTCTAAGGCTCTACAGTGCCCTGAGAGTCTTGAATACGGACTGGGTTATGCCGGGAGTGCTTGACCTGATACGCAATACTATTTCGCTCGCCAGCTACAAGCCCAAGGACCCTAGTAATAACCTATCCATTCGCCAGGAGATTGCTGAGGGGCCGCAACATAAGGGAGGTCTCGGCAACACACAGAATGTTCAGAGTCGCATGGAAAATGCCATGGCATCTCAGGAAATGGAAGAGGCTGTTCGCATTTACCGTGATTCGCTCTTCGACGGCTTGCCACGTTCAGCCATACATCTCGAGTTAGCTGTCGAGGCGAGCATCCGAGCGCACAACGGAGACGCTCAAGAAGCATATGGACTTGTAAAGCAAGCAAAGGCTGCAGGGATGGACGTCACTCAAGCATACGCGCCCATTCTCAACTATCAGATAACCAGTGGCGAAATAAGCGACGCAAGAATGACTGAGCTCATTCATGGGTTCTACCAAGCACTAGAGGCGCACGGCTCCCGTCCGAAGCACTTCATCGCCGTTTCCGCAGCAGACAAACTGGTGAGGCATCAGCGGGCGAACGCTGCTATCAAGCTTCTTACCGCCATCGCCGAGTCCAAATTGGGGCAACAGAAGCCTCTGGATACCGCCGCCATGTCTGTATTCGTCAGAGCATACGCCGCTATCACCCACCTTGACGGCATCAAATGGGCCATCAACAATGTCCTCAGTAAGGACATGCGTGTTGACGAGAAGTTCCTCGAGGCGGTTGCGACGGCTCGGGGTCGTTTCCGGAAGCTCGCTGCTGAAGCCTACACCGACGTTGAGACCGTTAATAAGTGCAAAGCCGCGATAGAGGAGCTTATGGATCTGACTCACAAGTGCAAGGACAGAAAATGGCAGCAGAGGAAGGAGATGCTGAAGGTGGGGAGGGGCATTGTGGAGTTGGGACGGTTTGTGAAGGATGCGGGGGATGTTAACGAGGCTGTGGATATGTTTATGTGGCACGGGAAGGCGAGTGTGCCGAAGGCTGAGAGGCCTGAGGGAGGGAAGTGGGTTAGTGAGGAGGAGCTGGCCGAGGGGAAAAGGCTGGTAGGTGAGTGGAATGGTGGTGTAGAATGGCGGAAGGTAATCTCGGCTTCTGCGTGATCTCGTGGGAAGACGGTAAGGGCAGATCTCATTAGGGAGAATGAGATATGGCCGAACAATCTAGACTGGATACCCTGGTAACACCACGGATCTCGTGTTCACCTTCGCGCGACTAGAAGATGCAAGCACAAAGGGTCCGTTCCTAGTTGTGTCGTTGATTTCAGCCGGCGGTGCTAGTTTTACCATACCCTTCTATGCAAGCTCCTGCGGCGCCAGTCTGTATAGGAGATAAGGATTCATCTCGAAGTCATCTCTACGAGGCCGCGTGCTACCCCAATATACTGTCCAACTGTCCAGATATTCTGACTAGTCACTTAACACATAGTTCTTTTATGGTAGTACAGGCTGGTGTACTGAAAGGCTGTACGAAGGATAGCCCGCCCAAAATAGGGTTCGACGCCACGGCCGTGGAATATCATCTCAGACAGTAATTCTGCAACTCGTAGTCTGTGTACAGTATTTCGACGCTCCAATCTAGGACCTTTGAATACGAGGTCACGCGGGCGACAGGGTCAATCTCATAGGTTTACCAAAATCATCGCTTGCAAAACCCCGTTGCTTGATGAGTAACTCCCGAGGAGTCAACCGAGTCCGTGGCTTGATGAGTAACTCATCAGCCCGATTGCGAGCAATATTCCCGCCACTCGAGGACTCTGCGTTACAAGATGGTTAGGCGTTGTGTTACTGCTTGGCGTTAATATGCAATTCTTTCTGGTACCCGCGTGCATGTTCACCACTCAATGATCGAGTCGTGCCAGGCTTTGAAAAAACCCTTCCGCATACTGCCGTTCCAAGAGCTCGTATCCAATCCGAATGATTACGAATTACCTGCAGGAGCTTCAGCTCGCGGCAGCGAACGTAACTTCACCTCCGCAATGAAATCTATATAGGACATGCTGCTTCAGCATGAGGTTATCTTGATCTTTATCTAGCCTGCCATTGTGCGGTACCCAGTTGTCTTTGTCTAGATCAAGTCATTGGGCGTGATAGCCTCCAGCTGCACGATGGATCCATCAGCTCAGCTCAGTAACACGCAAACAAGTGAAGACTACCCCCAAGATATCGAAAAAGAACCTTTGGTTGACCATAGCCCTGCTGCTCTTGCTCTCAGCCGTACTCTAACCGAAAACAAACATAAACATAAAGGGTGGCGGAAAATTGTGCTCAACTTCACAGTATCATGGTTCAGCGTGACTATGGGAACAGGGATAGTGTCAATCCTGTTGCACCTCCTACCTTATAATGGCCGATGGCTTTATTGGTTATCTGTCGTGGTATTCGCGCTGAACGTAGCGCTATTTGTCATCTTTCTCTGCGTCACTCTCTTTCGGTACACCATGTTTCGAGGCTTGTGGACCTTTATGTTGAAACATCCCGTGCAGCCATTGTTCCTTGGTAAGTGGCTGGATTGAGGAGCTGAAGATGAACGCGCTGACCCGCCCTGGGACGGCCACAGGCACGATTCCAATAAGCCTCGCAACGATCGTCATCATGATGGCTCTCGTTTGCGCCCCAGCATGGGGATCGTGGGCCGCCGAATTCACCTGGGCGCTGTGGTGGGTTGTCGTTGTTCTCGCCCTGGCCTCGAACTTTTACCTGCCGTTTCGCATCATGTACAAGCATACGGTGAGTACTCGGATATCCACTTGTATAGAGACTTCGTGTCTGACTGAGCACCCCGCCTTTGGTAGAGCGAGCTCTCGAAAATGACGGCCTTGTGGCTTTTACCTATCGTGGCCACCATCGTCGCAGCGGCTTCAGGTGCCCTGGTTGCATCCGTGCTGCCAAACGACCAGCATGCCCTGTGGACCATCGTCATCAGCTACATCCTCTGGGGATGCGGCGTCCCTCTGGCTATGTTCGCCCTGGTGATGTACTTCCAGCGATTGACCATGCACGCGCTCCCGCCTCGCGAAGTCATAGTTTCGGTCTTCCTGCCCTTAGGCCTCATGGGTCAAGCCGCTTTCGGGATAATGCACCTGGGCAGCGAGGCGATGAGCATCTTCCCTCGGACGCATACTGTACCGATGGCGCCTATGACCGGGGAGATTTTCTACTCAATCGGCCTGCTTACGGGTCTGGTGCTGTGGGGTTTCGGGCTTGCATGGCTCTTCTTCGCAGTAGCGTCCATTTCACGCTCCAAGTTCCCATTTAACATGGGTTGGTGGGGCTTCATATTCCCACTCGGGGTGTTCGCCCTTGCGGCTATTACTATCAGCAAGGAACTCCCCTCGCTGTTCTTCAAAGTGCTGGGAACCATCTTATCCGTGTTCGTCATACTCCTCTGGATCGCGATTGGTGTTGAAACGATTCGGAGGTCGATAACTGGCGTGATGTTTGAGGCGCCGTGCTTGCCGGACTGGGAGAAGGAGCAGGCGGCGAAAAGGGAAAAGTAGTCTTCTGCGATGGCGTCTAGCGAAGGTGGAGATCGGGTAACAAAACGCCTGAACACTATGAGAAGAACTAGAAGTGCTGCTAGTTCACTAACAGGACAAAGCTCGTCAAAATCGCCGCGGGAACGATGCATCACAGTGAGAATGGGAAGCTGAAGCCGTAAAATATGATTAAATCATCGTCGAATGACATTTTCCAGTTGAACGTACAGGAGCTGTCAAATGTACTTGGCGAAAGGCGGTGCACTATTGCTCCGCGGCCATGCTATATACTGATATCAGGTAATAGCCGGTCAGAATTACATTCAGTGCTCGGCACAAGAATGCTCTGCCAATCACGCTTCAGTTGATCCTGCTTCGTGTGTACGTCTGACCACTATTAGAATGCTTCTGCTAATACAGACCACAGCGAGTTCAAAGGGGAGACTCCCCGCTTGGCTTTGCCAGTAGATCTTGCCCAGATGTGAAGGAGTACTAGCCGCCAAGCAAGTACACCACAATTCGTGGGAGACAGGCGAGGAGCGCAATGCAACAAGTCGGGCGCCCTCTCTCGCCATGGCATAGATATAGAAGGTGGATCAAGTTGTTAGTCAGATACCTCAAGTTAGGTGCGTCGTTCTCTGAGTGGACCTAACAATACGGGCAACCGCCTGGGACGTTGATGCATGTTGCCATCTCAGAAGTTTAACGGTACTTAGAATGGTTTGCGTGCCGCCTGTGTATAATCCGAAGCTGTGCGTTTTGAGTAGGTTGTATGATATGCCACTGTGCAACAGCTTTGCAGTTGCGATGCCCTCTCGAGATTGTGTGACTTTCTGGGACTTTGAAGTTGTGGATAAGGACTGCCCGCGTCAGCTACCTATTTGAGATAGTTAGAGACAGGCTAGCATCTCGTGAAGGCGTAACATGAGGAAAGCGAAGAAGCAGGTAGCAAGGTAGGAAATGGGGCGTAAAGCTCTCAAAGTTTTCACACTGCAGTGTCGGGAGACCGCCTATCAATCCGCAACTTAGACTACGCATACACGGGTTTGCTGTGCGATACCACCGATATATTAATATTGATATGCCCCGAGTTCAGCACCAATCCTTGCGTCAACAAAAACGCTCATAGTAAAGCTGTCAGGGACTTCCACGTTGCAGTATTCGGAAAAGCATCGCACCTCATCTTCCGCATCAGTAGCTCTCAAAGTTGACAGCGCTTCCCAAAGTCAGAAAGCAGGCGAAGCCTTCAAAGGTCTAAAAATGTGCACAATAGATTGATGGATTCGGCGGATGACGACGGAGATGAGACCATGGTCGACACCGGCAACGCTGGGGATGGTCAGGTCAATACAGGCGGCAGAGAAGTCGGCAACGCTGGGCAAGGGCAGGCGAAGACAGGAGGCGAAGAATATCCTGGGGGACCGGACGTGCTGTGACGCGTCAGGTGGTGAATGGTCGGTCACTGGATCCGCTCCGTCAAATCGAGGGCTAACAATGGTGATGGATGCCTCTGCAACGATGATGTATATACCCGTAATTGGCGTAATGATGTTGATTATCAAAGGAGGTATAGAGAGTATCATCATCATACCGTGTATCTCCATCATTGAAGGGTACGACAAAACTCCGAAGAGGTTAGTGTTTCGAAAACTGCTTTGTGACTGTCTGGGAGTCCGCCCTGAACGTGGCATCGAACTCCGCGCAGTGTGGTGGGTGGAGATCTTGTACAATTTCGGAGGGTTTATACGTTTCTTGCTCCCACCTTGCGACGACGAGTCCAGTACCAAAAGTTCTTCCGAGTCTCCAAAGACTACAGTTCGAATCTTTAAGATCTATCCCGCATGTCTTGAGTTGGGGTCTACACTTTATGAAAAGTGCGATAAGCATTCACGTCGAAAATAGTTTTCGGGAATACAGGCGTGCTGCTTATAGTATACTAGAGGACATAGTTAGACCCAAGGTCATATATCTGGATTTGAGGTTTTACCGAGGAAGTTATGTTATAAGATCGAGATTGTTCTTCAACGGGAAGTATTATTAAAGGTCACATCTCCTATAAAGCGTTGGTCGCCCTGGAAAATGCTTCCACCACCGGAATCGACATGTCCGGAGTAAATTCGGCCACCAACATGCTGCATTGGACCAGCGACCTTGCTTCGCCGTTCCAGTGATGGGTCCAAAGGTATGTGCAAACATTCGCCTGCTTCTAACCGCGCGTTTACTTGTTTCTGTATCATGTCTACCCAGAACCATAACTGGTTACAGATACTAACATAGCCTGGATCCCGAGCGCTGCTGAACTTGGTCATTTCCATATGGTTGGCATGTATGCTTTTACTGGGATAAGCTGGCAGTATCGCCGAATGCCTTGGTACAATCTAGATTTTGAAATCAGCCGTCATGCGTCGAGCGCACGTAGATCGTTTTCTCAACCAACCTCGCCAATGCCTGTAACTGGAATCTCTTCGTAAAAGCAGAATAACTCTATTGTTTTGTTGTAGTTCTTGCTGCGATCTTGTAACATTGTGTGAAATTCTTGCTGTACGTTTGCAAGCATCTCTGATCCGGGCTTGAGCACACGTACAATCTCAGGGTTAGTCCTAGGGAGGACATTAGCGAGCCGTGTTAGAGGTGTCACCAGGTCTGCAAGGTGAGAGCCCGCATGCGGAGTTCCCATGAAGGCAATGGCAACCGTTGAGTTTAGGACGTCTTTCAGGTGCTCATGTGCTGAACCTCGGGCGATCAGAAGCGCCTCCATTGAATTCTTAGCTTTAGTATATACATCTCAAGATAATAGTCTTACCTGCTCTACCACAAGGCCTCCAAGGCTGTGGGCAACAAAGATAACAGGCCGTTGGTTCTAGGCAACTTGAGCTGACGCTGCAACTGTCTGTCATGTATTCCTCTTCAGCTTACTGACTGCGATCTCACTCGCCTCATGGCCACTTCATGAGCCAGTGACTTTCCATGATCCCGGAGCGTGTTTGATCCAGCTGTCTTGAGCAAGCCGACAATGTCCGCGTCGTAGCCGAAGGTAAAAATGCGAGCATTGGGAAGCTCTTTAGCAAGCAATGTCTGCGGCCAGAAAGTGTTTGTCTGCTTATGTGTCCAGGTTGTGTCGCGGTTGCCCGTTAATCCGTGAACGAAGATGATGCTGGTAGTACTTAGCAATTAGATCTGTCGATCTGCCGGGAAGTGGAACAACGGGACAAGGCGCCATACTCCACAAGAGCATCACCTGGCTCGCAAAGCGTCCTAAGTCCATAGTCCCCTTTGGTTGACTTCGGGTCTTCCGTCTGAACATCTCTTCCGCCTATCGAAGGACTTTTGCCTGGATGCACGCAACAGCTTACTAACTGCCCCATGGAATCCGCACTCTGCGAAGAGAAGAGATCATCTCACTCCAGGACCTTGTCGACATATATAAACGTAGAAAATCAAACTCTATGGCAAGGCTGCAGATTGCCTCGGGACCAGCCCCAATGAGACATGTCAGCTCGCCTGAGGCTGCGCCACTAACTTATGTTACCTGCATTCGCGCTTCTCGGCAAGCCTAGCAAAATGCCTTGCTCCAAGCTTTTCTGCCTCATGGTATATGCGTACGGCACAGCAGGTACTCCGCCGCTTCAAACATACAACAGTACCAAGTAGCGAAGATTTCCATTTCCAGCAACCAAGGACCTTCTCGAGGCCTGAAAATTATCTTGACAAAATGATGTCTAAAGAAGCATGTTCCAAAACCCTAGAAGCAAGCTAAAAAAAAATAGACCTTCTACATGACTGTTGCAATCTTAAACCTCATGTCCCATATACCTTAGGATCAAGTACCCGAAGCACGCGGGGATATTTTGCTCATGTGCATGAGGACGGACGGGCGGCTGAACGCCGCCCCTGTCATGTGTTGCACAGCCCGAAGCACTACTACATACATCGCATACATTGCATACCTTCACAATCATCTGTTCGACATATCTACTCAGTTCAATCTTTCAGGATGCAGTGATGCATAGGCCTCTTTCCCGAAATCCAGATCTTCAGCAAAGCGTCCTTTGGGGAGTTGCACTTTGCACGTACCATGGCGACTACGCCGGAAATACAACGAGTCTACTCAGGCGCGACATTTTCGCAGGGTGGTCCTGTGTTCAATGGCGACCTGCATGCGGCAAGAGGCGTCAAGATATGTGAGCGCTATACGCAATGTAAAAGAGTCTCAAATCTGATCCAGTAATCGTATTCTCCAGACAACATCACAAACATTCGGCCACTCGCGCGCTCCCTCTATCGATCCTTCTCAAACTCGTCCAAGATTTTCAAACCGCTCCAGAACGAGCTCGCAGCCCTTCTTGCAGCCCTGGATACAACGAATGATAACTCTAACGAACTCCATCTTGATGCCGGCGAGGATCCTCAACTACGCAACGTATCCGAGAAATGTCATCAGGTTTTGCAAGAACTCGAGGATGTCAAACAGCATTTTGATGGCGGTGGCACGCAAGCTCAACGCACATGGGAGAGAATGGGATGGCGTTCAGAAGTACTGGCAGACATCGAGCGTAGGCTGCGGTCTTATACTGACCTGCTCAGTGATATAAACAGTGATATGAGGTGTGTGTATACCAAGCTCTCTTTAAGTCCACTGGATTGGAAGCCAGTTCGTGCGACAGACAAAGCCCATCTAGCGCCCCCATTGCCGCAGGGGTCTCCTTCCGTTGCAGTTATGATTTACTGATTGTCACTTCTCAGTTCATCCGCAGCAAGCGTCGAAGAGAGGGTGAGAACATATATAGACGGGGTACAGGCCGGCACGCGCGAAGGCTCAATCATACACTCCGAAACGGCTGGATCGATTTCCGAGGAAGAAAAAGAAGCATGGGACAAAATGCGTAAAGAGCTGGAGAGTGTTGGTATAACTCCTTCTCTTTTCACAAAACATCAGACATTGATAGTTACCATGCTTGGAAATGCCTTGAATTCTGAAGACCTGGTAGGAATCATAGCCGCAGTATCCCCTGCGTCGAACTAGTTTCGACAACGCAATTGGCCATTGCTAACGGGGATGTTTGTAATAGGTGAGACCCGCTGAGGAGCTACCTGGTCGACCGATCCAACACCGTATGCTTACGGATGGAACTCACAGCCCCCGAACTTCAAAACCAAAGAGCACCGGAAAAGGACGACTGGGAAGACTCCTGTACAGAATTACCTATAGCACGACGGCACTGTTTGAGGCAGTAAACCAGAGTGACGTGGCCTCAATTGAGCAGATGCTTGACAACGGCGCCTCAGTAAACACGAGGCGCGCCTCGGACTATGGCAGCAAGACCTTACTGTCGAAAGCGGCGTTCAATGGTAACCTCGCAGTCGTCAAGCTGCTGCTTGACAAAGGCGCATCAGTAGACGCGAAGGACTTGTATGACTTGCCGGACGCGGCGCTGAAAGGAGGAGAGGCAGTAGTCCAGCTGCTGCTCGAACAGAGGCCTGCTACAGACGGGTACAGTGCGTTGCATTTGGGGGTGCTACACGGTGCGGTCACGATGTATTATGAGTCGTCTTTGTCTCAAGAAGCTGCACAGCGATACGAGGCCACGATAAAGCTGCTGCTTCGCCATGGAGTACCTTTGAACGAGGATGTCGGCACGATTGCACTGATTCGGGCAGTGACTCAGGAAAGCCAGTCTATGATTGATATACTGCTGCACATGGGAGTCAATGTAAATAAAGCACATTGGAGACATGGAACGCCCTTGGGACATGCTGCAGAAAAAGGCAAGGAGACGGCGGCAACGCTGTTGCTCGAAAACGGAGCGATCCCCGACTTATTGAGCGATGCTATGACGCCGCTGTCGAGAGCCTTGTGTAATGGGCACTGGCGCTTAGCTAAGGTGTTACTCGACTACGGTGCTGCGCCGGATATCGTTGACGGTGAGGGTAAAATGCCCTCAGAGCATGCGGTAGATGGAGGACATAAGAGCATGGTGGAGATGCTGCTTCGCAAGACCGTCAACCCCGAGTCCAGATGTCAGGAGGCCAGTTCCCTGCTATGGCATGCGATACATAGACACCATGATGGGATAGTCGAGGTATTACTCAATTACGGTGCGGACTCGGAAAGGAAACGGTGGGGCGAATATGGTCAGACGCCGTTATCCTATGCGTTGAGCGAGGGTCACGAGTCATTAGCCGATATACTGCTCGAAAAGGGCGCGGACCCTAACTCAAGAGATTTGGGCGGCAAAACGCCGTTAGTTAATGCGATAGAACGGGCTCATAAAGGAAACCCTGAAATGATCAAGAAACTGCTTGACAAGGGTGCGGATCCCAATTCGAGAGACCAGGAGGGTATGACTCCGTTGATGCACGCAATTATTGCCGGGCATGAAACAATCTTCAAATTGCTGCTCAAGAAGGGCGCGGCCGCAGACTCATCGGATAAAAATGGTAGGACGGTGATGTGGTGGGCGCAAATGAACGGGCAGCCTGGAGCTATTGATCTCCTTCGGGAACACGTGGCCCATCCTACACAATAATCAAAAACAACATGTCTCATCCACAGAGTCGTTATTGTATTCAATGTAAACAAAGGGCCTGGACCGTACGCTTTGTCCAGGCTCAAAATTGTTCTTCGACGTTGCAGACTTACCCCAGGACTGAAGATTCACGGAGCAAATAGGTCTGATACAAAGAAAGAAGCCTCCTAAGTCACCAGATGACGTTCATCCTGGAAACTCAATGAACCCGGCATCCCAGATTACTCGAACAGAAGCTGGTATCCTAACGATGGCGCAGTCCGGGTCGTTCTGATACCTTCTGGGTTCAGCAAAGTGCGGTGGAAAGAAGCAGCAAAATCCCGTGATGTTTGGCCTTGCCCCTTGGCAGATTCAAACACGGATGGTACAGACATCCGTCTCGGCCCTGTGGCCGCCTACCGCGCAGATAGTCAAACAGTTGAGGCTGTTTGAACTAACGTCATCAACGGCACCTTTTGAAGGGCACAAGCGGACCATCGTAAACTTCTGGACCTTGCATATGCACTGTTCGCTCGAGTCAAGGGTCCGGAGGAGGCGAAGGCAGAAGTTTTGAACTCAATTGACCCCACCCCGCTGCGCGTAAGGGGCTACGCTTGGACTGGAGCGCGCTGAATGAGACACTTTCCGCAACAGCTTCAAGGTGCCGCGAACGATAATGCCTTTACTGCCTCGACATGCTACGATATTACCAAAACGGTTAAGGAGCTAAGCAAGGCGGGGGCGGAGTGTCTGTTCATGCAGCAGCGTCTTCGTTGAAGGAGAAAAGAACACCCACCTGGACGCAGCTTGCTATGAGAGGGACCTGAAACCGATGTCAGTAGCACCACACCACTTTCGACTACGGAGCATTGGGTGTGTTGTGGCAGGCATGTTCTGAAGCACTGCTTCTACGAATCGAAGATGAATCAGGCGGGTAGATGATTCCTGTTATCACGCATGAGCGAAGACACCGATCTAAATCGTTCTACCTATTCTCGACAGCCCGCGCCAGCCTAGTCAACGTCTCCAGACAGCCCAATTGATTGATCCCGAGAGGCTAACTCCCCTACGTCAAGCGAGTGTACAAGGAACAGCTCAAGGCCGTTCTACCTCACATTAACACCCAAGTAGCAAAGAACCGCTACATCCCATAAACCGTTTAATCCCATCTCCAAATGTCCACTCCCGTCCATTAATTCACCTCCCCTGAGCGCCCACCATCTTCGATTCACTCCTCGATGGCGGGAACCCGCTCGCTTGCTCTATGATAGAATGTAACATTGCAGTTGATAACGAGAAGAGTCGGCGATGAAGGCAGGCAAAAGGTTTGCGGTGGAGCTTGGCGGACATCCGAGCCTCTAGAAGGTGTTAGCTTGATCGCGTCACCCGCACGGAATCCAGATTGGCATGACTTGTGGGATACGGAGCAACGATCCTCTCGGCAAGGACGCCCACAATGCCTGGCCCACAATAGCTGCATGCGGAGACTTCACCTTGCCAATGGCGCAACGCTGCGCGGAAGATTGACGCGTGCGTGGAGTGCTTACGGACGACGAGAACATGAGCGAGACAATTCGCTTGAGAATTGGACACGGAGTTTGACAAGAGTTGATTAGGGTTCAGTTCTACTTTAGATATCCTTAAGTCTTCCCCTATAGTCATTTCATGTTGGTTCGTCGGGTAATTTCTCTAGTCGCCCCCATTGTAATCATCTTTAGACTCTTTTTTTCAGGCGTGTGCTCGGGGCAAATCGCTTTGAGAAGCATGATCCGGGCGTGTAAGGTCCATGGAGAAGTAGCACTAGGGGCAGCAGTCAGTCGACACCTAGGCTTCCTGGCCTGCACCAGTAGCGCAAACCCAAGATATCTTTTTGTTTCCACATCACGAGGCATATTGGACCGCTTCATACAGAAGTGTGCATAGGATGGCGTGTACCGCATATGGTATAGGATACTTACGATAACTTAACATTGCAGAAGTCCACATGGTAAAATCACCTTCCCCGAACGCATACTAGGTGTCCGTTTTCCCTTCCGCCACCAGCTTCTTCCCTGCATTACCACCAAGTCGGCATTTCCAGGACAGCTCAAGCAACTCAAACGCATGCACTTTGTGGTGTCACGTCTCCAATTGAGAGAGGAAGGTGAATCTACGGTGATAAAGATTGTGATGGCGACTTGCAGATAATGCATGCGACGCAACTGTGCTCCTGCAGCCTCGGCAGCCTCTCCAATTTTCGCATAAAAATGTAGATCTGCTCGGAGAAGTGATGCGTTTCCGAGGTAATCAGCGATATATTGGAGCTCATCGACTGCGCCTCGCTTGGGTGAGTGCCGGGCCCCAAATAAAGCCTCCGACAAGCTTTACAGTACTCGATTAAAAATTAGGGTTCGAGGAAGTAAAATAGCGTCCGTACTTCTTATAGTGACCTACAGCTGAATCTTGACTGTAATATGAAGATGCCACTTCCCATTATTGCTTGCTACTGGTGCTCTTCTGGTCTGTTATTGCCACGATCTACTTTGAAACTGAAATTGACCGTTGTATAAGTATGTTAGGGTTATTATATGATGCAACTATTTGATAAGCCTATCTTGTATAGACGATCTCGCCGGTAAGTTACTATAGGTTTCGAGTTTCATCAAACATTTGGGTCGGTCCCGCCTGTCGCCGCGGACGGCAACCCGCAGGCCTGAGGCTTCCAACCTGGTGTGCTTGTGGTATGAGTTAAGCACGTTATCCTACACCCTGCTTGAGTTCTCGGGGCGGGCCCACCGCGCGAGGTGGCCAAGGGTTAGGTCGAGAAGTTGTGGTATCGCAAAATAGATAAACGGTTACACGGTGCATGTTTGTGATAATCAATTACATAGGAGAAGTCTTGTAACAGGATGCTAGACTACAAAGGCGTTTAGATAATGTACAGTAGTTTTTACTTTCGGCTTTATGCAAATTTACACTGGCTTCTGGATAGTCCTTCGTGGTTGCATTACACGCTTGTATGAAGTATTGTCGGATTCTGGAAGCGGTCTGCTGCTGGCAGAGGAATTGTCTGATTAAGCGCTCTGTCTATCTAAGAACAGGTGGTAGATGTGGGCTATATACTGTGCGTCACGTGCTCGCTTATTCTGATCTGACAAGTATACTTGACGGTGCCAGCATTTCTCGATCCGGTGCCCGGATAACCCGGCCGACCCGGCCTCGTTAGTGCTTACTGTGCTTCGCGTATTTCACTTCCAAAAAGGTCAGAACTTACTGTCGCAACTTCTAGTTTCCGAAGCGTCCCAAAATCACACCTTTTTGTAAATAACTTTACAACAGATAGATTTTTAATACTAAAAATTAACTAGATACTAGAACTATATAAGAGCTAACTATATCTAGAAGATCCTATAATTATCTATTGATATAATTAAGAGATATTATAATAGGTAAAACCTATCAATTTCGCTTGGTATTTTCGCGAGTTGTCGGCTGGGACTTGTAGAAAAGCTGAGCTGAACCTCGGCTCATTTTTGACATTCTAAGAAATCCATTCATTCTCAAGATAAACACTATAATATATATATAGAAATCTTTAAAACTTTTAAGGCTAATAGAAGACATATCAATCCTTTGGTCCTAAAAGTTCTATTAATTAATTCATCGGGCCTAGAAAGTTATCAAAGGAAAGGCTTGGAAGTGGAAAACACGATTTACGACAGCGAGTTCTGACCTTTTTGGAAACGACATATGCTAAGCACAGTACAACAACACCCTGGCGTTTCCGGAGTACCTGGAAGTAATCAATCCAATCCTGCGACTGCAACAGCTCTGAGCGAGCAAAACCCCCTCAGATAGGCTCGATAGGCTACCTTGTCGCCGCCGCCTCATACTGTGACCTCGATCCATTAACCTCATGGTGCATTGGCTTCCAGAATGTACGCGTCTTCACGCATACGCTACCTTACCTTACCTTACCTGAGATCCTCAATTTGACAGAACGGATTATTCATGTTGCTGCTAGCTTAATGGTTTGCATACTTTTAAGACTCCTCAGCGACCTAGCCCTTCTTCCTTTTTATGTGTATTCTCTTAACGTAAAATTCCTTATTGGTAACGGTAAACTGTTATCGGGCTTTATTCGTATTCAAACTATGGGGAGCAGCCGCAATGATCCAGGATGTTGACCGCTTGCTCTCCAGCCCAAATTCTGCAGTCAGCATGGCGCAGAGGCGCTGCGCCCCCATGGAATGGGTTCACTATAATCAGGTGACCGTATCCGAGGCCTGAAAACCTCTCAGTGCGTAGCTCTCAGTGCTGCGCACTGAGAGGTTGCAGGCCTCACATACGAAGTTGCCCCTCCTCGATGCAGGAATCCTTGCAATCTTTTACCGTCCACCACTCAGAAGGAGCAACAGCCCACTTGCACCAACGGCGGGACCTTTCTGAAAGGTTGCAAGGCTGAATTCGTGGAAGTAGGCGCTCATGGTGCTTCTCGTATATCCGTCGAATTTCCTCCAGTATCGGCGATACTACAGTAAGAAATCCCTCCAATATTTCACCCCCTCCGTCATCTTGTGCTGTGTTACTACGGCTTAGCAGTTATGTTGAGCCAGAGCCGTTGGCTCCTGTCGCTGCTATGTAGCTTTCTCGTTGTTCTACAATCTGAAGCCGAGGAGCTGAATATCACTTATCCTACTAACACGAAGATTGCAACTGTTGTAACGCTTACAACCTTGGTGGCCAGCCAAACAACACAGCAGGCAACTATTACTGTGTATTCAGGACCTGCCTCATTTCCGACAACGGACTTCTCGAACACTACAGACACTTACTATCCATTGTTGCAGCCCGATGTTTCGGCTATACAAGGTTATGTGATCAAGAGAGCCTCAGAGTGGTATGACTCTTATTGCTGGTATCCGATTTCGGTAAGAAGACTCTACTTGCGGCCTGCGTCATAATTGACTCGTCAAAGGGTAACTATGGCCGCTTCCCGCGAGTGCTGTTCTACATTACGATCTTTATTGCTTTGGTTGCCCGACGTCACGTCTGGGTTCAAGGCGGTGCGCTGGTGTCGGCTCTGACCTACTCAGGCGTAGCCGCAATCCATGCCTGCATCTTGGTCTGGCACGGCCCGATGATTGGAGAACTCGACATGATTGCATTATTTGCAATCCTCAGTTCCTCGGTTATTATTGCGGTACCCTTAATCAACTGGTCGACTTCCCTCAGAGAGGCCGGTAAATACATCAAAAGGGAACAGGCAAAGTACACGGAGGGCACATACCGGCCAGAAACGAAAGCTAGGGATGAAACAAGCCAGTGGCTTCACGATGCGAGTAGACTGGTCATCATATACTGGAGCTTTCTAGTCACCCTGGGCTTCCTATGCGTCTTCGTAGCTATACACACGGCCTTCGAACTGGTTAATTCTGGCGCCGTGAACGTACTTTATTGTACACCGAACAACGGCCTCCTTAACGCTAGCGCCGGCCAGCCTGACCGCATGTATGGTTCCTTTGTCTTGACTCAGGACTTTGTCGACCAGAACAACTGCAATACACCATGTGCCAAAACCTGGTATCCGGGGGCAATATTTCGCAGCAACTCGGATCTGCAGACACTTGATTTAGCACAAATTGATACTTTCTTCCTTGGCATTGATAAGAAATCTCAGCTACCGACACCTAATACTAAGTTTATCAATGACTACCTCGATTGGGGCCTCTATTATCTTCCTTACATAATTCTGCAGGGCATCTGGGCTTGCCTTTTCGGACCAAGAAACCCTTCCGAGGCCAGAGACAAGCTTTATATTTTCCTTGCCCATCTCCGCTGGCGTTTCAGACGTCGCGAGCAAGTAGGGAGGAACAGGAAGCGAAGATTGGCGGCCAAAATCATTGCTCTACTGTCTTACATATGGGCTGTGTTGGTTGGCCTACTGTTTCTCCCGACACTTGTAATCGCAATGACCGCTAACGAACTGCTCATTAACCAATTCCCTGAAAGTGAACACCATACGCACATTGGCGCCTGGAGTCCCTACGCTACGACTGCTTTAGCATTATTCGGGGCTTTTGTTGCAGCATACCATAGATCCTACATGGATTACGTCATCAGAATATCGAAAGAAGTTTGCCGACGTCTCCACCAATCGCACTCTCGAGACTACAATAGTGGTAGGAAAAGATTTCGTGAGAGATACGAGTGCTAGAGGATATTGAAAAGGCGTTAAAGAAAGAGCATCATTCTAGACTAGCAACCCTGAGCCAGCTAGCGAGGCGGCTAAAGATTTAGAGCAAAGACGAAGAGGCAGAGCATATACACCGACGAGCGTTACAGGTGATAGAGAAGGCGCTAGGGAAAGAGCATCCTTCTACAATGCTTAACGTGAGCAAGCTGGCATTCGTGCTATTTTCCCAGGAGAAGTTGGAGGAGGCAGAGCAAATGTACCGACGAGCGCTGCAAGGGTTTGAGAAGGTGCTAGAGGAAGACGACCCTCATATTCTAGCAAATGTAGGTGCTCTTGCATTTCTTCATTATAAGCAGAAGCGCTACGATACTGCGTTTGAGTTGTATGAACGTGCATGTGATGGGTTCAAGAGAACGCAGGGTTCAAATCACCCAGACACAATTAAATGCTGCAAACAATTCTCAGAGCTAGTACAGGAAATGGAGAATACAAAAAGGTTAGTCTAGATACCCCTATTAACAATTCGACAAGCAGCCCTGACTGTAGAGATCTAGGCCCAGCGTAACAATACAGGAACGTCGCTCTTCTAGGCTTCTCAAATATATTCGCAGAGCTATCTCCCGAGTAGCCGTAACGATGCCTCCTTTCGTACTGGACTTTCCAACGCACACCATTGAACAAATCCACCTTTCCAAAGTCAGAATCCGCCATCGAAACACCGGTTACAGGCTGCTTTCCTGAAGATTTGCAGAGGCGCGGATAAACCAGTGCCCGCGATCACGGCACCCCTGCTATCTGCGGAGAAACAAACAACCGCTCCAGGACGAGCGCGGCGAAGGCTTTGGAGCGGCTTAGGAGCTGGTTGAAGAGCCGAACGTTCCTGAGGTTCTGTCGGATTCTGGAAGCGGTCTGCTGCTGGCAGAGGAATTGTCTGATTAAGCGCTCTGTCTATCTAAGAACAGGTGGTAGATGTGGGCTATATACTGTGCGTCACGTGCTCGCTTATTCTGATCTGACACACCCCCTCACGCTGCTGGAGACAGCAGAGTGGACTATTAAAAACGCTTGATAGATGTAGAGTTCCTTGAACGCTGTGATCCTCCTTGATTGTATGTGTGCTTGACAGTGTGTGTGCACCCCCTGAACGCTCGTTTCGTTCTGAATGTGTAGGTGCGGATGCTGTCGATGAGTCGCGCTGTTCCAGCGCTTGCAGTCCCGGGCCTGGCCTGCCCCAGTAACCACTTCAATTGCGGACGCTTGCCGCTGAAATTCGCGTTGATAACGCGTAGACCTTCTGTTGCGTTGACAACGCGTAGACCTTCTTCTTGAAGCCTCTATCCCTTAAAGTTGTCCCCGCTTATCCTACTCTTACTCTAGTATCTAGCGTGCTGGTGCTGGCAACGTGGGCTCGA